>JAODFW020992162.1:0-10244 GCA_027575235.2 Palythoa mutuki | reverse complement strand
CCCTTCCCCTCCCTCCCTCCTTTCCGGGCTTTTATTACAAAAAAAAGAACTTGAAATAACATGGCCATTACCAACTTTAAAAAGCCAAAAATGAAAACAAAACGAAACTCTCGAGACGCGCTTGTCCTTATATTATCCAATCACTGATCGAGGTAGCTGAATTTAGCCAATCACAGATCTTACCAAAGACAGATCAAGGACAAGACATGACTTTTCAACACTCAAAGGAAATCCGTAACGAAAGTCCCGAATTTATAAGTTAATGTGTCTACAACTTTATATACCGCAAATTCCAGCGACACTGAAGGTGTAGCCTTACCACAAACTGTGAAAGCAGTGCAGCAATGTGCAGGCTGTTGTCGTCTGATCTTTTGAAGCCTTGAACAAGCATTATTCCGTTAAGTACGCGGAACATCCCGAATATTTGAGCAAGTCTGAGAACGGAATCATCTATATAATCCTTCTTGAACTAAAACAAAACAAAAGAATTAAAAAAATGTTTATATCAACAAAGCAGGAAACAATTTAGTGAAATACTTTGATGCTAACCTCAGTTGAGAGAAGCCTTCGCGGTATGAGAACCCATCCAAGTCCGAACACAACTGAGGAAATTCCACCAAAAAACAGCCATCTTTTTCTTCCTATACAACTCAAAAACACCATGGAGCCTACTAAAAGGCAATAATCTATGCTATTAAGCGGCAGAACATCCATGCTTTGCCCGGATTTCCCTCAATAGAATGAACTACGTGGCACTATAGGCAAGTTTAAAAAGTTGTTGATTTTGCAATCGAATCCCTCAAAGGAAAGTTTACAGCGGGTGGTCGGTTGGCAGTAAACACTGCATACTGCGAAAAATAAATGCGATTGAATTTAAATTTTGCTGAAACGTATTTGCCTTCAGAAGAAGTCATTTTGGCGAGTCAAAGGGAGCTGCCGCAGTTTATAAAGGCTTTGTGCAACACCAAAATATAAACTCGATTGATTTCTTCTCAGGGAATGAAATAAACTGATACAGTATGATTACAGTCAAAACATTTAAAACGCAGTCTAAATTTGAGTACGTGGCCACTGCATGCCACTAACAGTAACGGATCCATAAAATAAAGCAGGCGAGAACAACAACAACAACAACAACAACATAACCATTATCATCATCATCATCATCAACAACAACAACAACAACAATAAGCATCATCATCATCAACAGCAACAGCAACAAACTGATGATAATAATCAACAACAACAATATCGACAACAACAAACAACATCATCAACAACTACACTAACAACAGCAACTACGACTGACAACAAAAAAACAGTTGAGGCTGCAAACTGAGCATCGGCAGCAACAATATCAACAATAATAACGACATAAAAATAGCATTGCCTTGTAGTTAACCGCAATAAAAATATTTAAATAAATTGCGACTAAACGAGTTTAGTTTATGAGTGTAGGTCACCTGTAATAACCTAAAACGAGACGAGTAAGATATAAAATACAGGGAGGACAATCACGAAGCAGTTTAAATAAGTTATTTTTCTTTTTATACAAAATCATTTGCCACAAATAGCAAGCTCCACTAAATGTTTGGGTGGCCTGTGGTAAATTCAACTGTCAGCTGAATAGATTGTATTGTCTGTTTTTGTACTAGAAGCTCGGTGTCACCTTGTAAATTTTTCAACGTTTCATATTTCACGTCCACTTTATTTTCAAATTGTTTATTTAGTCAATTAATTATATTTGAATCAGTGGTAATGTATTGTTCACAATTATTATCAATAAAATAAATTACATGAACTATATTTATGTATATATCTGTCAGTTTCTGCATTAAATTATACATAGAAATATTGATATGAAAAAGTTTATGAATCGCCTGCCTGAACGGAAGATATTGTGCTCTCGAATGCTCAACGAAGCATGAATTCAGTTTCTACGAACTTTTCTTTGCTTCAACAATTTTGTTTTTTTGTTAAAGGTTTGGAAGCCAGTGTTCGAGAAATAAACGTTTTTCTTAGCCTCGATAAACAGGCTACATACTAAATGTATATTCTTTTATATAAGAAAGTCAGGCTGAAAATCGAAAATCGGCCGAAATTTAAGAACATGCTGAGAAATGGCCGAGAATTTTGTCACATTACTGCACAAAATCATGAAATCGGCAGTGTAACATTGGCGGTGTGAACCAGAGTAAAGTACACAAAGATTTTACAAGAACAATATGCAGGACTCGTTGTTTTCTCTTTTGCTCTATCTACTTGTATATCAAATATCGAAGCTCATATCTTCTTTCTTAGATACACATACTTATAAAAAAAGTATGTACACCAAATACGTATAATATATTAAGAATATTTTAAGAACATTTGAGGCTAAAGTCCCTATAAAATATTTAAGAACATTCAAACTCTGCGAAGAAGACGTTCTTATAAAAAGAGAGTGGATTGCACACACACAAAACATGTTTGGAGTAAAAAAAAATAAATATAAAAAGTTGTATGAAAATATAACAAAAACTGAAAATGCGCCGCTTTGCCGCCTCAGTGGCTTTTATAAAGATAGCCTAATTTTAAACAAACATGATGTCGCTTTATGTGGGACAGGTATTTTAAAAATACAATAAAAACAGGAAACCGCACAGCTGGGTGGAATTACAATGTATAACCCCTGGGGCCTCCCCTTGAAATTAATAGTGTGCTTACTGACTCAAGTTGTATTAATTGCAGTACTGACGGACTTACAGGCGTTATTGTCATAGCAAGGATTTGAAAATGAGTTTTTTTTTTATCTTGCCAACGGGGATTTCGGTTTATTCGACGCTTCCTCCTACTGTTCAGACGGTTTCTCTTAACTCTGACAATTGATAAATTATTTATTTATACAAAAGGTGTCAAATTGCAGGTTGTTGTGAATATATTTCTGGCGCATCGCATATCACACCCTGTATGACTCTTTATAGATAAACAAACAAGAGACACGTGTCAAAACCAGTCAACCGCGATCGCTTTCGTCTCCAAAAAGGATGTTGGAGAAATAAAACTTGTTAAGTCTGAGTGTTTGTCGATGGACCTTTTATCGAAGTCCGAGCTTAATGGGTTTGGTCTGTCACCCTTATCAAAGGTGCTAATGGTGTGTGTTGTGCCAGCAGAAAATCTCGATAAATTGTTGACTTCTTAATTTTGTAAATTTTGCTGACTTCCGATTATTTTTTGGCTCAACTGACTTTTGCTGAAGAACTATAAGTTCATTTTGTGCCTTTCCCATCATGTTTTCGTTGAGAAGAAATAATCCGGTTAAACTGGGTTAAGGATTCTATTGACCCTTCAATTCCATACATGCGTGACTCGAGTATCGGATTGATTCTGCCATATCGATCTCACGTCTTTTTATAATTCACTTTTTGCAAGCTTATCGTATTTAAAATCTCGTCGTACAATTCTCTAGAATCCATGTTTTACTTTGAACTAAAACGCTTTACAAACTTTGGCGAAAGAGTTCACAGAAAAACTTTAAAATACACATCTGATTTTAGTTTCCGTTTCAACACGTACCAATGATGCTATTTCCCGGAGGAAAAACTTCTTGACAGTAGATTTTGACCTTAGGGGAATTCAACATTTCGTAATTCGATGGCCAGGCATTCGGGCGTGATATATTAATACATGCTTGAAAAAGCTAGTCTTCAACACCTAACCCTTTTAGCAAATTAATTTGGGTTTAGGGTGGGGGTTTGGGCTCGCGGGCGCCAAGATTGAATAATCTATCTCATGAACATCCTGACAAATTTCGTTACTCTCACTGCTGCGATCCCACTTTGTGACGTATCCAGCGAACGCCAGATGTTGACAGACCTTTGCAAGAGAAATTCCGCTTTTATTCTCCTTATCTCATTTCTGTCGTTTCCCGTTTACTTCTAAAAGACGTTGGGTCCGATGTATCGGATGTGACTGAAGAGTTTTATGATGAATCGAAAGCTGTACGTTTGTGCGCTATTGCTTGCTGTATTTCTGACATGTTTTACTTTGTGGCATGAACTACGCAGATACGAATACATTGGATCAAGACTTCGCTACGCAGCGTTAGGTAAGAGAATTCTCGTAGATTTTACGCTCACCTGAGCGTTAAAACTAAATTAAGGTCTTAGTTTTGTTTGGAACGTAGCATTTCCATCGCTTGTTTAGTTTTTACGTTTATGCGACGACAGTGCATTTTCGATATTCGAATCTGAAGATGACAAGGCATCTCAAATTTCACTTCAATATAGTTCTAAGCTTTTGATGTTCTAAAAACGTCACCAGAATGTTACAGGACGGGGTGGCAGTAGTATCAAGTTTGGATCAGTGTATAAATATTTCTATTTACCTAAATAGATAAACCCTATCAGAAAATTTGAATCTTTTTATTAGTTTGGACGGCTGAGTAGTGAAACCAGCTGCTAGGACTGCCCGCAGTTCTTTCATATTGTATGATTTATGCATTCGCTTCGCGAAATGTCAAGTAACACTTTAATATTTCATTTTGCGTGTGTCATTCGAAAAAATTTCTCATTTCTGTTGGCGATACGATCTACGACGAACATCTAAAACTTGAGTGATATCATGCTAGTGGCGACATTTAGAGTACAAATATGTTTTTTTGTGTTTACTACGAGAACTGGGCGATTTGAAACAGAACGTCGACAGAAACATAATCTCTGTTGCCTCATTTTTAGTAAATCCTAAACATTTGCGTGTTCAATTTGAAAGGAATGAAACAACATGTGTTTACAACTGCGAGTGAAATTCGAGCTTGATTTAATCGACTTAAACCAGGGTGAAAGGTCATCGATGTAATCACACTCACAACAACACGCTGCTGCCCCAAACAGTTTTGTACCAAATTCGTTTCGTGCCTCATTGCACAGTATTTCTAGACTTGAAAGTAAAAGGTTTTTGTTAAGTCGACTTTTTTCATATTTGTTGTTAAATGTAGTGTTTCAGCATTTATATGACATGCTGCCCTGAGACATTCTTAAACGTTGTTTTAAATTTGATTGAGGAACAATTTTCGCATAAGAGCCGTTCATAATTCAATTCAGTTTTGATACATCTTAACAACATCCAACGCGTTTATGACTAAGGAAATTAGCAGAGCTCTTTGTCTATTCCCGACGTGGTATATTGATAGCAAACAGAAGAGAGACGACAGATAGTCTTGTGCCTCGGTGAAACAAAAAGAGGTTTCTTTTCTTGGCTCCTCAGAGTTTGCATCGATACTGTTCCATTGTTCTCTCGCGACTTCTCGACTAATTCGTAACATAGATTCTAAATGTACTAATTACATTTTCCCCTCCCCTAGCTAAAGGAGCTGCTGAGAATCAGATGGTAAAAAAATCGTACCTCATAAAACGACTGCAGTTTTCTCAAATAACTTCCCTCCAGGAAGCACGTGTTTGTACTTTTTCATGTTTTTAGTTTGCCTTTGTGGCACGAGCAGCCAGGAAGAAGTTCAATATTGACTTTGAGACATTCCGTCTGCTCTTTTGCACGTGCTAACTTCCTTTTTCTCTTTGTAGATTTTGGCCCGTGTGCGAAGTTTCTCTTACGTCTTAGAGAGAAATCTTTGTCATTTAAATTTTAATTGTCGATCAATCGTATCGTAAATTCCTTGTCTGTTCATATTTTTATGAAATGTACTTCCAGAAAGTTTCAAGTTGCTTCAAGCTTGATTGAGTTGAGTAAAAAAGAAATTTAGATAAACGTAGTGGTTTTATTTTATACATTATGCTAGTTGGTTGATATTTCCTCGGATACAGAGCTATTTGTTTCCTTTTTAAATGTTTGCTCGTAAAAATAATTACTATGCAACGAATGAGAGATGTTTCAGTTTCAAAATTTCAACCTGGGGGAAAATTTCAAAGAAACTTCAATTTCAAATTAACCCAAAATAAATATTTCTATACGGAGTAGATCGCCTCTACCGTCTACGAAGACAAAATATTTGTTTTACGTTCAGACTTCATTCGGGCTCACCCACTGAATAAATTTTGTCCTTTGTATGGCATCTGATCAAACATGTATTTTCGCCAAGAAAGTGACAACTAAGGCGGCATTTGATGTGCAAACATTTGTGAAGAAAAATAAATTTCTGACTACATAACACACTTTAATAAAATAATAATAGGGTTAGTTAATTACATGTTAATGTTAAATTATAGGTTCACGCCTTCAACAATGGCTTCATTAAATCTACAAACAAGAAGTATAAAAGGAGAGAAATTTGCAAACAGAATGACATTCACAAAACATTTTTTAATATCTTTGCCGAGACCAATTTTTGCCTCAGGCTAATGCAACATTTTAGTCATTTTTCTTCTCGGTTTGCTTAAATTTCCATCAAACACAGATGTAGCTTACTGATTCTTCCTTGGCGTTGAGTATTTTACTATTTAAGCGTGTTTCCGTGCATCATGCATCATTCTCATTTGCAAACATTCAAAGCTGGCTCTTTGCTCATTTTCACAGCTTGACGGTTTGCCTTGTAAACAGATAACAGTAAACCTTTGTTTTGTTGTAGAGATATGTGCCCCAAAACCAATTTTATCAGCGACTTTTTGGTACCAACATGAACTGAGAAATATAATCTCATTTGAATGGTGCTTTGTGACTTCATTCTTGATTTGAAAAAGTCGTTTTTAATCTTTTTATATTTAATGCGGTCTTTGCTTTTACGAATAAAAACAAATGTAACTGCGTATTTGCTTTAATTAATTACTTTCCAAATAAAACCTGTTTAGTAGATAGAAATAACACATCTGTTTCTTATTTTCATATGAGGAAAATGTTTCTCATTGTGTTCTCTCATCATGTACAGTGGTTGCTTTAATAATTAACTTCAGTCGACCTATAAAAAACCGTTTTTACTGTTTCATAAAGAGTACAAATAAACTATTTTGATTATGAGACAGAGTTGTATCATCTATTATATCTCAAAGGGTGAGGGACAAAGATTTTTATCACATCATGTCTTTATTTGCTTCACACTATGATTAAAAGGGTATCACAGTCCATCCGCATGATTTAGCATCGGCAAACCGCGAGATACTGGTTTAATTAATAAAAGCATTTCCTTTTCCTTCACGAGTTTTTAAAACATGCCAAAGTAAAACCAACAGTTGTTATTCTTAACAGGACGTTATTGCAAATCATCCTAAGATGTTCTAGAATTACTGTTCCGGCATATGCCGTGACTCAGTTGTGTAAGAAAGGCTGAGATTTATACCGACTTACTTTGATTTTCAATTGCTTTGACGAAGGGTAAACACTCAAAACGTCACAACACATCTCACGGCAATGTAATATTTGCAAATAGGTATTTATAGTCGGCTTAAAGTATTAAAAGTAAACTTTAGAAATTTTTGACCTTTTTGAAAATTGAATGAACGTTGAGTGAGGGAAAGCAGCCCATTTTAGCTTCATACTCGATGTGGTGGCCAACTTTCCGTTGCAGATTGTATGTATCGACTTTGTATATGCAAAAAAATCCAAAGAACAAGATTTAGAATTAGAATTTTCTGCAATGGCCGATTGTGTTCTTCTACAGTCTATCTTTTTATAACAATATATTTTATAAAAATATTGATATTGAGACTGAAATTTGCGAAATTTTAAGAATATTCTAAGAATAAGGCTGAGGCTGAAATAGTGAGAAGAATATAATTTCGTGCGTTGAGAATCTGTAAATACAATATAATGATATGTTTTTACTTATTTTTATAAAATCATTCCTTTCTGTAAATGGCAAAACTAGCCAACAAACGAAATACTCTTCACTAGAGATAGCGGTACATGTAATGTATTTGTGCAGTACAATATATGTACAATGCAAAAGACAGGAACTATAATTAAGAATATTACAAGAATATTTTCAGCCTAAAATCGGCAGAAAAATACGAATCGTCAGCTTTGGCCGGAAAAAATAATATTCTTATAAAAAAGAAAAAGTGTGTGTCCATAGTATAGCCAAGATATTGACCAGTTGACCAGAACAGCAGAACATAAAAATTGCGTTTAATTTTGCAAAGACTAATATATTGTGTGAGATCATTTGACAACTCAAATAAGCTTGGCAAAAGTTTTGTTCCGAGTTTTGCAATTACACTCTTACCAAACAGGGAATTATGTAATAGTAAGTGTAAACTTACGGCTTCAACTCAGTTCCTAGATATCCTTCGTTTCGAAGCTATAGAATTTAAAGGAAGAGCGACAGTCGAAGCATTTCTTTGGACAATTTCTTTTTTGAGTCACTTGTTGGAGTAGCCTTATGGATAGTCTATTTCTTTCGCGAATTTTAGAGTTTAGAATTTCAAGATTCGAATTAGTTGTCAAAAGCCCAAAAAGGACCACTCGTTTTGCTTGTCTCTTCAATAGAACAAGTAATTGATGTTATTCATTCTAACTTTTCAACAAGTTGATGGAAATAAAACCTTTATTAATAGCCATTCATTTTGTTTGTCTTGAAGAGTAGAAAACGTGATTGGTGTTATTCACATGTAACTTTTGAAACAGTCGATAAAATCCTATAGAGTCGCCATTTATTTTGTTTGTCTTAAAGAACAGAAACGGTTGGTGTTGTTCCTTCTAAATTTTGAAACAGTTGACGAATCCCTATAAAGTGACTGGCATTCATTTTATTTTTGTTGAAAAGTAGAAATGATTCTGGTGCTATTCATTCTAACATTTGATCCAGTTGATGAAACCCTCAGTACAAATTGACCATTCGATTTGTTTGTCTTTAAGACTAAAACTGATTGGTGTTACTGATTCATTCAGACTTTTGAACCAGTTACTTGATGAAATCCCATAAAGTGACCATTTTCTTTGCTTGTTATAAAAAGTAGAAATGATCAATCTTATTCATTTTGAAGAAAACCTACAAAGTTTAGCTTTTCGTAAATGTAAAATGATTGGCCACACTCACCAATCTTTTTTCCAGGTTGGTTTTCAGGTTTGATTTATAAATTTACAATGTTGATGAGGTGCTTTTATAGTTTTCAAAGTTACACAAGTAACAATAGATGGTGAACTGTCTAAGGTAGAGTTTTAGCAAGTAAACCGGCGTAAAGAGCAAAGCTTTAGTTAATATGCCGACAGACGGGGTAAACAGGTCTCTCCATTTCTTACATTGCTTATTCAAACAACCGTTTTGGAAAGCTAAAGACCTTTCAAATTCGGTTAAAATTTAAAATCGAGTTTTTTCTCCGACTTAAGTTTCTAGGCTGTTTGCCCGTCGTCAGGGAGTTCTGCGAGTAGATGATAATCTTTCGAATTCTTCAGTTTTTTGGACAACAAAAAGAAAATTGCAAAATATAGGGAGACATTCTCTTATCTTGCATCTAGAACCAAGACCTTTTATTAGATTGCAAGACAGAAATGTAAAACTTTTAACAGATTTTTTCCTCACTGATCTTTCTTAATTTCAGTTATATTTGTATTGCTTTCTTGGGCTGTAAGACGGCATCATGCATGATTTCATGATCAGTGTTATTCATCATTTTTTATCGGAAAACTTGTTTAAGTTTAGGAGTCGAACGTCCATAAAAAATAAAATTAAAAAAAAAAACAATTTGTCATAGAGATTATGATGTACGATTGTTTTAGACCTGGCGTGTAACATGAATCATTTGGGACCGAAACGCCTCGGGTATTCGGCACATAATGTTCCTAATAACGAACAGATGGTCAGATATTTTACTACGGTCAATGCTCTGTTTTCGCTTTTAGAGTCAAACACTCTCAATTTTTGATTTTTGTACAGATCCTCCACTGAAATAGCTACAGTTGTAGTCTGGCATGATAGTTGACGAGGCTTTTGTATTTTCATTTTATAAAACTCGGGAGCATATAGTTTTCATAGTGAAAGAGAACAAGGCAAAATTTGCCCCCCCCCCCCTCCTTCCCCTCGGCAAATAATTTTAGGAGCGTCGCGTGGAAAGTTTTTTTACACTGTGTGGGAGATGTGTTGTGCATCACAAGGATTGCCGAAATTTCACATTTGTCGGCAACACTGCACACACGCAAGGAAGATGTTCGTTATCAAGTTAAAATATGTCGAAGGCGAAAGATAGAGGAAAAAAACTAATCATATTGAAGTTTTAAATGAGTTCAAAAAGTAAGTTAATTTATAAAAGAAACTTATATTAAACGATAAATTATGAAATAAGGACATATAAACTATTGAAGAAATATTATAAAAGAACTAG
>JAODFW020992079.1:0-10245 GCA_027575235.2 Palythoa mutuki | reverse complement strand
ATTGTAACTTGTAACGTATTTTATTTTGAATAATTAAGAAAATAAACATGAGATGCCCTTGAACTAGGTGTTAACTGATATACAAGTGATTAAACCTCTTAATTGGCGTGGTTAGCAACTCACAACATTTCATCACTTGGTGTGAGTTGCGAACGTGCCGGTTATAAATCTGATTTTAGATGTTGGTTTGTACGTAAATGGACTCGCCCGAACTGCGCCTTGATTTAGTTCTTTCGCATAGTTTAACCTTTTTAAGGCATAGAAATTCCTTGTAAAAGTATAAAAAGTCCTACGAATTCAGAATCAAGCAGAATTTGTAGATGAAGTTTATATTGTGTGTAAGCTATTACCTAGTTAAGAAGAAATTCTCAACAGTTAAAAAGGAGTGGCTACCATTGTCGCACGCTTTTCTGCCACGTTTTGCTCAAGGTGCGGGGAGAGTTTGCAAGTTTCTTTCAAGTTTTGCCTAAATTTGGAACAGAAATAGGGAATGGCAAACAAGAAGCCGAAAAAAGAAAAATTAAGGTCGATTTGTTGTTAGAGGACTTTAAAGAAAAGAAGGTAAGAGAACGGGCCACGTTTATTTGCACGAAGCCCAACAAGGTGACGACTTGCAGATTCAGTGCCAGCAGTGGGCACACTATAAAAAATAAAGCAAAACAAGAAGATTTAAATGCAATTGTAAAAATTAATGTCGGGATAATGATGCACAATGGCCAACAGTTGAGAACCCTTAGAGGTAAAGGGCTGACATTGAATGTTGCTAAAAACTGCACAGCTGACATTCTCCTCAAGACTGCCACCGACAAGCATAAAGCTCACTCAAAGAATGTCATGAAGCAAGAGGCGAGCTACTGTACATACTGCTATATCCTGACAGAACAGAAGTGAAGACCCTGAAGGAATCAAGTGAGAAATTTGTTCTCTATAAATATAGAGAAGACTGTGGGAAGCCGTATCACAGGTTATCTTTTTTTCTGTGTCCAACCTTGGATTTTTCTGTATGTACTTTGGAACAGTGCCTTCATGATACGGAGGAAATAAGCTCGGGTGATGAAGATTTGCATGAGAGAGCACCAGAAAGAACAGAAACCGTTACATGATCTCAGGATAGCGATGATGAACTTCCTGTTATTCTGGATATCAGTACATCACAGAAACAAGAAAAGGCCCAAAGTTCAGACCATAATTCCCAATACAAGTTGGAAACACTGAAAGAGATGTTCCCTAGTATTGATGAGGCTGTTCTACATGATGCTATTAACGAAGCCAAAGATGATATAAATTTAGCAGTGAGTTGCATTCTAGAAGGAAGTTCATCGGCAGCAGCAGTGCAATCACCACAACAGATTTATGCATCGTTTGCCTTTTGCAATGATGTATATGGAGATCATGAGTTTGCAGAGTGTTCAGCTGTCTCTAAAGATAATTCACCTGCATGTGCAGTTGTTGGAGATGGGAGAATTGTGAAGCTACAGGCAACTTGTCCACAGCTGTCAAGAATTTAGCAACGCAGAAGCTAAGCAAAGACCATCCACTACAGATTAAAGTCAGAAGAAGTAACATCTGGCAAGATGCCAAGTTGAAATGAAGTGCACATTCTCGGATCTGAAGAACATAGTTACAGTGCAATTTGTAGGAGAACCAGCGGTGGTCCAAGAAATGAGTTTTTTTCCTTTGCTGCATAAAGAAATATCGAGCTCTGGCCTTTTTACTGGCAACGACAGAAGAAAGCTATTCAACCACAACTTTATAGCCCTAGAAGAAAGGTGCTTTTACATTTATGGGCAGTTATGTCTCAATAGCCATAATGCAAGATTCAGATGCACCCTCTTTCTTTTCTCCGACTGTTGCAGACTACATTATCACCGACAAAATCAGCAAAGTTCAAACATCCATCCAGGATATTTGTAACTTGAAAGTAAGGAGCAAACTAGAAGAAATTGAAAATATTGAAAATGCGGAACAGTTCGAGAAAGTGGCTTCATATGAATGCCCTTTCATGTTCAAAGCAGGGTTTAGCCAACCAACTGTAGCTGTCAATGACAAAGAGAAAATGGGACACATGGTTACGCTGCACTTAGTAATCTCAAATTTAATAACCCTTGTGCCAATATCCTTTCTTTTCAGAAAATATTTAGCACAAAGGAATGATAGTTAATTAACAATTCGTAAGAGCCTTGAATGGATGAACATGTAAGTCAACGCCCAGAGAGAAATAAAACGGTAGCATTCCCTTGTACCAGAAGAGTGGAGTCTTTTCTCCATAAAGCTATTCCCCGTTTATTACAAATGGACAGAAAGAATTGGGTGAAAAAGAAGAGGGGCAGCATGCGATGACAGAGAACTGGTGTATGCCCAGCTATTCGGTGGATTGACAACAAGCTCGTTTCAATGATTGATGATGCAGAAGAATTTATCATCAAACAGACTACTGATGTCAAGCAACCAAAGGCTTTTACCACATACACATAGTTATGAATAGCATTAACCAGTCAGAGCATATGTCATTAAATTTAAATCATGTTCTTATGAAGTGCTTGCATTGGTGGAAGACTTTGTTATTTCATATGGTTGATACAGCAGTCGTGAACATTTTATTCCAGGAAAGTCAATGCAGTTAAGGAACAGCTAAAGCGACCTCAAAAACACAAAGAATATTCTGTTGCTGTACTTAAATAATGGTTACCACTGCATTTTACTTTTGTAGTGTTGTACTCTTATTGTTTTCGAATCTACACATGCATCTGGTAATGCATAACTTTGGTTTTCCACTTATATGATCCATATCATGCATATACTGATACTAAATACGTCACTTAGAACATTTGCCAAGAGTTTTGTAAACATTCAAATGGTTCTAATAGGCTTTTAACTAGTATTAAATGGGACTTCTTTTTCTACCAGAGTTATTGGTGCAATATGATAGTAAATGGTAATTTGAAATTAGCTGTCGAAAGTTTGCAACATGTATTTATAACTCGTTTCAACTTTGCCTAGCTTATTTACTAAGACTGTAAATATTTCATTTTTGAAGCCGCATGGGCATCCATTACACGTAAACTTTAGTAATTTGTTTTTATAAGCAGCCGCAGAATTATAGTTGTATCTGTTCTGAAAGCATTATAAGGGAAATATTTAGATTTATTAGATGATTCCTCTGGTACATGTTATCAAAATGATTGTTGCCATAAATTTGCTGTCAGTAGTTTGAATCAATTATTTAAAACTTGTTTTGGTTTTACCAAGTTGTTTTTATCTAGATTGTGTTAGGTTTCTGAAAATGTAGTGTCCGCATCAATTCCTTTCTTGCGATTCCCTTCGAGTTAAATAGAAATGTTATCCAATTCATTGCAACTTTGACGTTCATAGGGTTGTTATAAGGTTGTTCTTCTTCAATATTATTCCGCGCAAATAAATGTCAATGAAAATCTATTACAGCTTCGTTAACTTGGTTCTACTAGACATTGTGTTCGATTTGAGACTAATTCAGTGCCACCACTGTTATAAGAATACAAAGTTGATAAGAAGGAAAAACCCCAAAATCTAAAGATTTTCTGTGCTTACACTGTAATTAAAAACTTGAAAAAAACAACACGCCAACAGAAGAAATACAGCCATACAGTATATGTAGAAAGTGTTAAAGAAATATTCCAAGAGAGCCAAAGCAAGTTTTCATTAACTTTGGCATCAGAAAACTTCAACTTTGGCATTATCAGAAAACTCTGAAGACAATAATGTAGAGAAAACTTCGGAACTCATTACACAAGCTTTGCAAGATGAAAATAAAGCTTTGAAAAACGAGTGTACAGAATATAGAGTGATTTTAAAACATAAAAAATTTTAAGAAGCAGGGGATGAAATTGAAAATGTAAAGTCAGAAGCTAAAACCAAATTTGAAGTGAAAAAAAAACCACAAAATCAAAAAGAAAGCATTCGACTGGAAGAGCAGTTGGAACAACCTCAGGAGGAATACAACCACCATGGATCAGAATTGAAAGAAAATGAAAAAGTGGAAAATACTGCGCAAAAAAAGTAACAAGGCGTGAACAGTAGGGGGAAGCTAGAATATCCAAACTAAATAAAGAACGTAAAGAACATGAAAAAAGGTATAAATATAAACAAATTTTTTATTCACATTCCGCAGTTTTTACAAATTGATACAAAAAAATTAAAAACTACATATAGGTTTAAATAATTTGATATAAAGATTTTAGTTCAAAGATATAGTGGAATATTTTGGAAATATCTAGCGTCTAAAGTAGCTATAGGTTCTCTGGTGTGACACTAGGCACATGACCTTTCGGAACAACAGCAAAATGTTGAAAAAAAGTAGTTCTTGAAAAAGAAATTGATCATTAGGAAAGGGAGTTAAAGAAATAGTTTCGAATCTCACCAATATTGCAAAAAGTGTTTAGCACTAAAATGTGGCAAGACACATATCCAAACTACAGGAAGTAAAGCAGACCACAGAAAGACGACGGACAGAAATCAGAAAGTTGAAGAATACTGAAAAGGAACTGAGAAAATCAATTGGATACGGTTGATTCAGAGATTTTACACACTTTTGGCAATGTGAAATATATTGACCCAGCTTGCAACGTGATCAACAGATGTTATATTTAGATGTTAAAACAAGACGTATTGCACCATAAATCAAAGTGGTCATCAAGAAAATCATTTCAAGGTCAAAAGACCATCATACGGAATAATCAACCACCCAGTGTATGAAGCCAAATTCATAGCACTTTATGAATCTGCCAACGCTTTGCTTTCAGACAAGGACGGAAAAACCCTTGCTAAATTTATGATTGGTGGCACCAGTAAGCAAAAATGCAAATAGAGTGCAGCTGTTATCAGCACCAGTGAAGATGTGATGAACACAAAATTTCATGCCTGTGAGAACAGCGACAATCTTCCCTCTGAAACCTTTAAATGAAAACTTTAAATGAGATTCCCAAGGATCTTTCAAAAGAAGTAGGGGGAGAGCAAGTCTCAAATTTTTAAGAATTTGTACCAAACCCTCTCTGGGACTATGACCGACAGAACTGAAGTTATAGAGATACATAACCAACTTCAGTTGGGTGACACAAAACCTGGACTTTTAAAGGACCAGAGAACCGAATCTATTATAAAACTGCAATAAATGCTATTTGCATGTTATAAATAACCTTGGTAATGACGCTTGATTGAAAGGTCTAAAGGACTTCAATATTTTCTTTCTGTACTACAAATACATGAGCACATAAACAGCAACTTTTTTGCCTGCCCAGTTATTCCACCAGCAGGGCTCTGATGCCAATGGAATTTCAGAAGTTTTCAAGGCCTTAGTAACAATGGATGCTGACAAGGCTCGGCATGTTACGGCGAAGGGAAAGAGAAAAATAGTAGCCAAGAAATCGAGAGTTTGAAAGGCAGGTAGAAAAAAGGGTCCGAAAAACATGATGACAATGTTTTTTGAAAATGAGAGATTTTTTCAATCTCCAGAAGGATGACTGTCTCTCGATTCTCTGATGAGCCTCTGCATTCCTCTTGCTGCAGGCAGAACTAATGGAATTAGCAAGTGCTGTATCACGGGCCCCTTCCAGCATGCATTCGCTATGCATTGCAGCAACATGTTGGAAATGGTGTCATATGAATTTGCCACTGATGCTAGCACTCTGCTGAACCAATTCCAGTCGGTCTTTCCCATTATTCCTAATGCTGGAGTCTGATTACGCATTGCCACCTTGCTTGAGGGAATTGACAATCCAACAAGACGATGGCCCAATTATCATCACTCTTCAATTAGTTTTGCAAAACCACCTATAGTTACTCGGCAACTGCAAGAACTTGACGTCTAACACCAATATTTACATTGTACTGTCTTGCATTTGCAAACTGTGGGATGCCTTGCAGAAGAAAAGGGTCAGTGTACAGTTACATAGCAAACGCAAGAACTCGATGTCTAACAACAATAGTTACATTGCACTGTCCCGCACCTGCAAACGGTGGGATGCTTTGCAAAAGATAAAAACCAGTGTACAGTTATTTGGCAACTGCAAGAACTTGACGTCTAACACCAATATTTACACTACACTGTCTTGCACCTGCAACTTATGGAACGCTTTGCAGGAGATGCCACTTTATGGTTACTTGACCACTCAAAGAACTTCATTACCAATATGGATTAAAGTGTTTTTCAAAGAAGGTCTCCTCAACTGAGTGAGCAGGATTTTAATAAAACCTTAACATTTGTTTCATATTTATTTTATCATTAAATAGCCCACCTTTTCTGAGCAGGTTTTTCGTAAAACCATTACATGACGAATTCACATTAACTCTTTCAATGATTCACCAGAAAGTATGTTTTTCTCATTAAATTAGTTTTTTCAGATGTTACCGAGTTACACTTTATTTTTATATTTTTGGAGTTTGATATTAAAAAATATTATTCAAATTATGGATGTTTCAAGAAAGATTAAAGTACAATGGAACTAATTAAAACTAGTTAATTATGCCAACTATCAAGGCACCATATATATCTTAGACTGAGTATATCACTGGAACAATTCCAACTTGGTGGAATTTGCCAGAGTTTTAGCAAAATTCATGACAAAGTTTTTTATAGTTGTAAACTGAACCAATTAAAAACAACCTGGTCCAATTAAAAACAAAGTTTTTAATATTCTTTAAGTTTTAACAGTATAGACTGTGTGGAAAGGGTCTTCAAGAATAATTAGATAATGATCTTAGTTGTAACGTACTCTATTGCATCTGCAATCTTTCAAAAGCGTAGTTTTAATTTTGCAAAAAGAATTTTTCAACTTCATTTTACTCCATAAGGGAACATAGAAGGTTATAAGGATAACGCAGGGTCCTGGAGATAGACAAAAGCCAGTGTACAGTTTATCAGTACCCGTAAGAACGCTTCACCTATATTGATAGTTCTATTGCACTGTCTTGCACCTGCAAATTGTGGAATGCATTACGGTAGAAATGGGCCAGTGTACAGTTAACTGCAAGAATTTGACGTCTAACACCAATAGCTAAATTGTACTGTCTCGCACCTGCAAGCAGTGGGATGCTTTGCAAAAGATAAAGCTAGTGTACAGTTACTTGGCAACTGCAAGAACCTTGGGTCTAACACCAATAGTTACATTGTACTGTTTTAAACCTACAAATTATGGGATGCATTGCAAAAGATAAAGCCAGTGTACAGTTATTTGGCAACTGCAAGAACCTTACTTCTAACACCTATAGTTACACTGAACTGTCTTGCCCCTACAAGCAGTGGGATGCTTTGCAAAAGATAAAAGCTAGTGTACAGTTACTTGGCAACTGCTAGAACCTTGCATCTAACACCAATAGTTACATTGCACTGTCTTGCACCTGCAAACTATAGGACGCATTGCAGAAGATAAAAGCCAGTGTACAGTTACTTGGCAACTGCAAGAACCTTACGTCTAACACCAATAGTTACATTGCACTGTCTTGCACCTGCAAACTATGGGACGCATTGCAGAAGATAAAAGCCATTGTACAGTTACTTGGCAACTGCAAGAACCTTGCGTCTAACACCAATAGTTACACCTGCAAACTATGGGACGCATTGCAGAAGATAAAAGCCAGTTATTTGGCGACTGCAAGAACAAGACATTAAATTGCAATAGTCATATTGCATTGTCTCCCACCAGCAATCTGTGGAATGCTTTGTGGGAGATAAGAATTTCAGATCAACACCGTCATGGATTTAGGTGTTTTTCAAAGAAGGTCTCCACATTGTAGTAGGATTTCGTTAAAACTTTTAAATAATTCTTTTATTATTATTTTATTTTTAAAAAACCACTTTTTCTGAGCAGGTTTTTTATAAAACCGTTATATGACGATTTCATATTAACTCTGTCGATGATTGACCATAAAGAACGTTTTTCTTATTTAATTAAATTTTCAGGTAATACTGAATTACACTTTACTTTTATATTTTCATATTCCATCGTAGCGGAATTTTCCGAGTTTCAATGAAATTCATACCAAAAACAAAAGTGTTTATAGTTTTAGTCCGATCCAATTATTTTAATACGTATAAGATTTAGATTATAATGTTTACGATTGTCAACAAACCTTTTTGACCTTTTCAGTTGCCTAATGATATTAATTACGCGGTTGTGAGTACACACAAATTAAATCAGCCTTCTGAAAAAAACTGCCTGTTAACTTAAAAAAAACTTCGCCTATGGTTAACTTAAACGACCTACTTAAATGTCAAATGTTATGATACATAACAAAGCAGGAAGACAAGAGTGCCCCAATTAGCTAAACTTATAACACCACGTGTGTAGACAATTTAGTTTAATAACTTTGAGAGCTTGAGGATTAACATGTTATTCGCAGACAACCAGTTTTAAATCAATTCATTTCCTTTGTTTAAGGAAAATGGCGTCTGATGCCATATTTCAACTAAGCATCTACCGTGCCATGAACAACTTTTATATTAGTGAAATTGTATTTAACCAGATTAAGCCCTTCTTGAGTGGATCGATGGAGTTTTCCCTCCTTGTATTCCTATACAACATTACGACCTGCCTACTTAAGTAAACATTATATCTTACATTTATCACGTCATACACATTGTGAGAACTGGCCATAACAGATGTTCAGTTCAAACCTCACTGAAATTACATTTTACGCATGTGGCACTTCCGAAACTGAGCTACTTAAAGCCCTTTTGAACAATATTGACGAAGAAATTCTTCTCTTTGTTTCGGATTTGGAAAACATTGACTGTCCTCGTAGAATGAAACTAGGATGCGATTCAAATAACAGAGCAGAGGCTGTTACTTGTGCTCATTGGCTGATATTTTCTTTATCCAGATGAAGCCAGATTTCATGTCTTATAAACCATTTATATAGCTATCTTAAAATCTACTCGTATTGTCCGTTTTAAACTTTATTAAATTGAAGTTCATTATGAGACATATACGCACCCTTTAAACCTTCCAACCAATGTGATATTTCTTCTGTACTTTTCACTTTAGTCTGTCCTTATTGTCTACAGTGACAAACAAGTTTTAATTGGCAAAAATACAAAACGGAAAGAGTCGTAAGACCAAATTTTGATGTAGTTTATTGTTCCAACTTACGGCTTTGTTACCCTTTTCCACAGCTACCATCTCCTTCAGTACCAAGAAATTCCACCCAAAAAAACCTTATTTGTTCCAGCCCTGGGAAAAAAGATGTTTAGCATCGTATTGTCTCCAACGAGCGTAAATCAATTTTTAGGAATCGTAGTTTTAAAATATTCTAGATGAAAAAGGCAGTGGATCGTAACAACATCCCTGCTTTGATGATTCATATTTGACTGACTTCTAATTGATTTACACCGCACATTAAAGTGTAGTTTTGACAATGCCTCGTCACTAACGTCACGCTGTATGAACGTGTCAACCTACATCGATCGTTCTATTGTACTGTCTTACTCCTGCAAACTGTGGGACACTTTGCAGAAGATAACAACCAGTGTACAGTTACTCGGCAACTGCAAAAACGTGACGTCTAACAGCAATAGTTACATTATACTATCTTGCACCTGCAAACTATGGGATGCTTTGCGGAAGAAAAAGGCCATTGTACAGTTATTTGGCAACTGCAAGAACCTTACGTCTAACACCAATAGTTACATTGCACTGTCTTGCACCTGCAAACTATAGGACGCATTGCAGAAGACAAAAGCCATTGTACAGTTATTTGGCAACTGCAAGAACCTTACTTCTAACACCAATAGTTACATTGCACTGTCTTGCACCTGCAAACTATGGGACGCTTGCAGAAGATAAAAGCCAGTTATTTGGTGACTGCAAGAACCAGACATCAAATTGCAATAGTCATATTGCATTGTCTCCCACCAGCAAAAAAAAAATTGTGGAATGCTTTGTGGGAGATAAGAATTTCAGATCAACACCGTCATAGATTTAGATGTTTTTCGAAGAAGTTCTCCACAATGTACTAGGATTTCAACAAAACTTTTAAATAATTTTTTCATTATTATTACATGACGAATTCATATCAACTCTGTCGATGATTTACCTCAAAGTATGTTTTCTTATTAAAGTAAATTAGTTTTTTTCAGGTATTATACAGAGTTACACTTTATTTTTATATTTTTATATTGCATCGTATCGGAATTTTCCAAGTTTCAATGAAACTCATATCAAAAACAAAAGTGTTTATAGTTTTAGTCCGATCCAATTATTTTAATACGTATAA
>JAODFW020991988.1:0-10246 GCA_027575235.2 Palythoa mutuki | reverse complement strand
TGGCTCCGGGCGATGCGTAACGGCCAAAGGTTCTTAGTAGGTACTGTGATTAGTGAAGACTGATGGTTTCAGTCGAAACGTCTGATAAAAATTAAAATCAAAATTCCAGAAAAAGGTTTTTTAAAAAAGTTCTTAAATACTCTAAAAGGTGGCTAAGCGACTGTGATGTTTTTAGGCAGAAGTTTTGAGTAAAACTTGCTCCATCACTGTAGGAAGGTGAAGTGCATGAGATAAACGCATGTCGCATTTTGTTGCAGTTTATTTTCATTCTTGGCCTTTCCCCCAATGTAGGAACTGGACGAGAAGATCAAACAGCTTGAACCGTCACTTGAGCAGCTCCTGAGAAGCGGGGAAAATATGGTGGAAAACACGGAGCCTGGTACAAAACGAGAAGAATTGGAAAAGAAACTCAACGACGTGAAAACTCGTTGGAACAACACCAAGCAGAAAGCCGCTGACCACCATGCACTGGTTGATGTAACCCTGCCAGAATCAGAGAAATGCCATGATGCAGTGGAAGAGCTTGTCCCTTGGCTTTCAGAAACAGAGCAGAAAGTTGAAGCAATGCCACCTTTAGTAGCTGACGAAACTTTAATTGAGAACAGGTTAGAGGATCTCGCATTCGTCATTAGTCAGATCTAGTGAACGCTCCTTACTACATTTTTAAAAGTTATTTTCAGACTGCAATTGAAGACCAGGCCAATTGTTGTGTAATATATAGAACATAATTACTTCATGTTTTCATTTACATTACGCTTTGCAGAATAATTCACTGCACTGTTCTTTTTCCATCAGGGCTTGTGACAAGACATTTTGTTTCAAAATCCTTTCATTCGTGCTCATGTTTATCGAAGTTATTAGAATCGTATTCGAAACATCCCTCCAAACTTATATACCGCGATTAATTGTACTTGGTCTTTTCTCAAGCAAATTGCAATTGTGATTCGCCTTACCATTTTATCTTTATTCTCTTAAGGTTAAAGTGTCGATATCAATTTTTGCGTTAAAATGATTAACTTAGAAGGTGCTAATTATTTTTATAAAATGTGTAGGTAGAAGGTCTTGCTGGTGACCAACACTTTCTCTTTATGTGGTCCCAAGTTAGTCTACCTATTCAGTATTACCACGGTATTTGCTACAAATATGGGGTAAAGATTAAAAATGAAATTCTTTATTATAGGAAAGAAGAACTGAAAAAGCTTCGAGCTGATATTGACAACCACAAGCCTGAACGTGACACAGTGGAGCACGCTTGCGAAGCAGTCATCAACCACGCCCAGACTGACAAAGACCTTATAGAGCCAGAAGCAAAGAAAACGGTTGAGCGGTATGACAAGCTTGATTTGGCTTGTAGCCAGAAAATAAAGGAAGCTGATGATGTTCAGGATAGCTTGAGCAAGTACAAGAATGCATTGTCCCCAGTTGAAGAACTGTTAAATAAGATTGAAGAGGCAGTTGCTGAACAAGAACCTGCTGGGGCAGACTTGAAAAAGAACAAAGACGAACTCGAAAAAGTCAAGGTATTTGTTTGAACTTGTAATGGGAAGACATTTTAGCAAAACATTAGACTTTCAATCCTTACCCTCACGGATAAGGATGTTAAATTATAAGTCCAGTCTTTCGACGCTTTATCAGGGGACTTAAAGGTGTATGGGTATACGTTTATCGTATTATTGTTTCAGAAATATGTGAGAAATATGTGAGCCAACAGGATAACTTGAACATGTCATAACAGTTTTCTGTCGTGAAGGTGACTTAGCGTCGAATACATTCTAGGGCCTCTGTTGACAACAGTGTAATTTTTAACACTGAAGGAGTTACCGTATTGAAATAAAAGTATTTAAAACTTTTTCATCGTTTTTAACTACATATTAAGATTTTGTAGTGACTATTATACCAACAATAATCCAAAACGTTTTTGAGCAATTTGCTTATCAAGTTGATAATTCTGGGCGGGTTCTGTAAAGCCCTGTACATACGAGCAAGCTCTCTCGTTTTTGTCATGGACAGAAACTTGGCTTGTGTGTGGTAGTTCTCGACAACATCAGACAAGACTTTTTGTGCATGTTTGATCCAGATCGGCAGATAAATTAATGGCATGTATGGGACGGAACATGGTTCGGCTAATCGCGGAATGAAAGATTCAAGATGGTAGCCACAGGAGAGAAAGTTATTTCAGAAGATTGAGGTCATGCTTCGCTATCTCAACAAATAATTGGCTCGTGTATGGCCATCGTTGCATCCTGACATATTGTCACAGACAAAAAATTGAGACTCTTCTGATTAAAATTTAAGTTACAGTGTAGCGAGCTTAAAAAAGTTCTACATTGTCTAATTTTGCTTTACTTTATTGTAGGATTTACTGCAAGCCCATGAAGCCGGGCAAGACAATGTTAATACTCTAAACAGCATTGGCGATGAGACCATTAATGCCATAACAGCTGTTACTGGTGATCCTTCTCCGATGCAAGATGAGTTTGCTGCTGTGAATGATAGATACAAGGACTTGAGGGACAAACTGAAGGAACGTAAGCAAGAACTTGAGAAAGTTGTCAATGAAGGAGCTCAGCTTCAGGACAAATTGGGAGCTATCGAAGTGTGGGTACTAGCGAAATTGGAAACAGTGGAATCATGGGAAATCGTCAGTACTGATCCAGACACAGCGAAGAAACAGTTGGACGAAACTAAGGTAAGAAAGACATAAAGATGAAAGAAATCTCTCCGCTTTGTTAGCTTTGGTTCAAATAAAGAGAAAGTTTTTAGTTTTCCAGCTAAAATTTCATATTTTTATGTAGCGGTCGATTCGCAAAGTATTAAGATGAAATGGTAACAGTGAGTGTTTGGGGGAGGGATGAGGTAGTCTGTACCAAAACTTTCCAACAACTTTAAAATTTTGTTAAGAATTTGTATAGCAATATGACTTCGTTTAGTGTTTTGGAGTAAAGTCATTGTTTTTAACACTAAAAATTTTGAAAATTAGTTTTTAAGCTTGTTTTTTGAGGATTGTATAGGCACTTTTAACGGTGGTGTGGTTGGCACAGTGGTAAGATCTCTGCCTTCTAACCACAAGGTCCCGGGTTCAATCCCTGACTCAGTCGAGCGTTGAACATTTGTGTGACCTTCTTTTTCACCAAATTTGACTCAGCTTTCCATCCTGCCAAGGTCGGTAAAATGAGTACCAGCTTCTGCTGGGGGCTAAAGTGCGATGGAGCAGTGCCCTGTCTAGGGGGAGTCAATGACTCTCATCCACTTAATACTACAGAAACCGGAGATAAGCACCGGCTACAATCGGCCACTTAGGCTCGTAAAAGGATCTATAGGCACTTTTGACTACTCTCACTTCCCTACTGAATTTAAGTGAAAGTACCTTCTTAACATATTGAAGGATCGAAAAAATACTGTATTTAACGTTCAAGGAGATTGCCTTTCAATTACTTGTTCAGGTTAGAACAGAAAACTACTTTTTGTGAATAAAAGGTTTCAACCACTCGCTTTGGTAACGATTAGAAATTGTTTTGGTTTGATAAGGGTTTATTATGACCAAGAAGTTTTTAAAACGTTTTTTTTCTTTAAAGGCTGTTGAAGATGAAGTAAATGAACACAAAGAACAGATGGAGGACGCTAAAACTAAAGCTGAAGAGATTATTACTGCAACTGAAGATCCAGTGGTGAAGGCAGAACTTGCAGACCAACTTGCTGCAGTTGGCGACAATTTGCAGTCTCTGGACGAGAAGGTTCAGGAAAGAAAGGGTAAACTGGAAGGTGTTATTGAAGAAGTGGATGCCTTCCAAAATAACTACGATGACTTCCTTCGCTGGCTTACAACGACAGAGAAAACTCTTGCAGCTGAAAAACCAGTGTCTGGTAACGCTGAGACAGTAAAGAAACAACAAGAGGATTTCGTGGTAAGTGATAGTGAGATAGTATCAGAAGAATAAAGAGAGTTGTGGTTGTCTTGTGAACAGAACTCGAAGAAGTAGCTGCATTTAGTGTTGCATTCTCCAACTTGCTGAAAAAGTTTACAAGAATGGTAGTGTTCCTAAGCAAAAGATCAATAAATTTGTTTTAATAACTAATACAGTAATAAAAAGTCAGAAAAGCAACTTCGTCGAAATCTCACTAGGTTTAGCGCAGTATAGCTGTAATTGCGAAAAAATGGAAAACCGTTCAGTTTCATGTTAAGTTATTTGGCAACCTTAATCAAACTAAATTTTCCTTTTTGTGTGTTTCTCATTTTACGTGCAGCTAGCAACACAGCACAATTGTTTATAACTAGTCACTAAGTTTCAAGTCATTGTTATTCCAAATTGTAACTGAACTTAAACTGAAATCGTAAAAAGCTTTTCATGATCGGTTTTCCTTTGTTTTGTGATTTGTGCCTAATACAGCCAGTGCATCAGGATGTCCTCGACAAGGAACCAACTTTTGCTGCCCTTGTAGAAGAATGTCAAAGACTAAAGAACAGCAGTGACCGCGATGCTGACCAAGTTAATCTACGAGAAAAATTAGATGATATTGAGAAACGATGGTCAGCATTGAACGAGAAAGACAAAGAGAGGCATGAAGTGCTAGAGAAAGCTGTACCTGTGGCAACAGAGTACCAGGACTTGCGCAACCAGATGATGCCTTGGTTGACTGAAGCGGAAAGTAAAGTTGAAGATATTAAATTATTGTGCGAACCTGATGCTCTGCAGACAGAAAAAGAGAAAATCAAGGTATGTGACTGTTCCATTTTCCCCTATCATCATGATCCTATCATCATGATCATTGAGTAGCTACTGATTGCATAATTTTACATGAGTATTATGGACGCAAAATCTTGCGGAGGTGTTTAGACTAAAAATACAGTGCATAATCTTGCAAAGCCCTTTTACTTAAATGTTTATTGGTACTACCAAAACGTGCGAAAATGAAACAGAACCAGACTAAACTAATAATAAGAATAAAGTAACAGAAGCTTTTCGGCAGTTGTTTATGTTGTAACCCCAACTCAAACATCCAAAATCAGTCGAGTGTATGACCTTAATTTTGGTCCTGTTGATCGATTTAGCAACTATTCAATGTACATTAATCTTTATCTGCCTTTGCTCCCTGTCTTGCAGCAAACTATTTTGTTTAAGGAAAGACGTGCCCGCCGATGTTCCGTGTTTGTTATTTCTTTCATATTATTTAAAATATTTTTCCTATATAAAATTGACTTGACTATTTCTGAATCATAGGAATTACTGAAAGAAGTCGAAGACCATAAACCAGTTCACGAGTCACTCAACAAAGCTGGTAATGTTCTCTTGGAATTGTGCATGGAAGACATAACAGTCATCGAAGAGGAAATTCAGGATGAAAACCAACGTTGGAATAAACTTCAGGAAGGCTTAAAAGACAAAGAACAGAAAGTCGATAGACTTTCGGATCAACTCCAGGAATACCAGAAGGCTTTACAAGCTGTGGACGAGAAAGTCAACCAGGTTGAAACTAAAGCTGACACTCCATTCCAGACGGTATCTGACCTTGGCAAAGTAAAACAGCATGTGCAAGACCTAAAGGATTTGAAAGATCAGTTAGCTGCTGTTAAACCCGATATCGACAAGGCTCTTGAAGCTGGACAGAGGCTCTTGGATAATAACGAAGACGTCGATACAACAGCAATTCAGCATGAGAACGAAAATATGCAGGAACATTTTGCACAGGTTGACAGTAAGATCGATGAGAAACTTAAGAATGCAGAAGCTCTCCTTGATAATCTCGAACAATACTGGGAACAGGAGGACAAGCTAGACCGTGAGATGAAGAACGTGGGAGAGGAACTGGAAGCTAACAAACCAAAGGTGATGGAGCTTGACAAGATTAAAGATCAACTGGAAAAAGCAAAGGTACTTTTTTCTGTCTTTTTTCTACCGTGTGCTGTGAAGATATCAGTTACATATTGTCGTTCGATTTTGTGTGCAATTGAGACAGAAATGGCCTTATTTCAATTTACCAAAAAACGTTACCAAACACCCCCGAGTGTTGACTGACTTAAATCTTGAAGGAATTGGATAAAAATTGTTTAGGCTAGATACAATTGTTTGTTTAAACGGATAGTTAAAAACCAAATGTTTTCAACTAAAAGGCATCTTCAGGGTTAAATTACGACGCTTGACAGTTCTTATAAAAGAAATTGTTTAAATTAATATTTTGCTGAAAATTATAAGCTTTCTCACGCTACTTGACATTAGATTCAATTTTAGACGTCCATGTTTTCTAAGGAATATTTGGGTTAGCATTTCATCGTCCTATTTAAAATTTTTGTTTTGAGAAGTTGTTCTATTTTTCAATGTAGGCAAACAAAAAACGGCTGGATGATGATGAGCCAACTTATGACGGTGTCAATAAGCAAGCACAAGACCTAATCAGTGCAGGTTTGGGGTCTGATCCAGCGATGGTCAAACAAATGACGGATACAACAAAGGATTGGAATGACGTCAATGACGCCGTAACCAATCAGATTAAAGAACTCGAAGCAGTCGAGGCACAATTAGAGAACATACAAGAAGCCCTTGATGATGCTGATAAGGCGATTACAGCAGCCGAGGAGAAGGTGGCTGCCCTACCCCCTGTGGGGACAGATGTGGATACCATAAATCAGCAAATGGAAGACTTGAAGGTTTGTTTGTATGTTTGTGTATTTTATGCAGTTAAGAATAAATTTTAGCAATTAAATGGAATAGAAACCACCCGCGATAATTCGTCAGTTCCGGTATTTTTTGTCAATGTCAGCAATTGATAATAGATATGGTCCTTCCTTGTTTCTCATCAGGATCTACAAAAAGAAGTTGACAGTCTCCAGGAAAAGATAGTGATGCTGAACGATATGAAGTACAAGCTGGCCATTGCTCATCCAACTGCTGATACAAGTGCAGTGGACAAAGCCATCGATCAACTGAACCAGCGGCTGCTAGCCGTCACTCAGGAACTGGGAAATCGTCAGGGCAAACTGGAGAACGCTTTGCTTCAGTTTGGCAAGTTCCATGATGCAATGCAGTCACTACTTGACTGGCTTGCAGATACACACGAACTGATTGAAGGTCAAGAGTTGCCTGCGGCGGATCCTAAGGTTCTGAAGGCGCAGCTTATGGAACAAAAGGTAAGAAGAGGTTACAAGTTTGTTGAGTAAAAAACGTGAAATGAAGGTGTCGTACCTTTGTCTAGTCAACGTTTTTCAGTATAATGATTATTATGATTTGTACCGCGGTTATATGCAGTGACGTTATGATGCAGTTATGAACGCAATTTAAGTAACTGCGAAAGAGAAGCCTGAAAAAAATTCAGGTTTCAATGGGATTCAGTATCTCTTAAACCTTACGTATACCTACATTGTAATTGGTTTTGAAAAGCCCCATCGGGGAGAATTCAATAAAGTATTGTATTGTATTGTATTGTTGACAGACGACCATAAGAAGCAAAGTACTGCTTTTACTTCCTTTTTTAATGGTCTGTGAATTAAGTGAAACCTTTTTTATTGTGGAGGAACTTTTATTGAATATTGAACCCTAATCCTGCTAAACCCAGTGTTCTTTGAAATCCTTTAACCCTTACAGCCCCAGGTAAATTATCAACCTCCAACTTCTCCTTACATAACTCAAACAAAACAATAGCACTGGTAACGAGAAGCAAGGAATTGATTAAGTGAAATAAGCTGTGGAAGTTCAAATGCCAAGTTCTCCCAAACTGCTTTTAAAGGAAGTATGGAACTTGTTGGGAGAATTTAAGAGCACGTCATTTGTCGTGCTTGGGACTCAAAGGTCACACAAAGTTCAGACGTTGACATGTTTTGCTAGTTTGATCACACTCGGACTCTTTAAAACTCACCAGGATAAAAGTTAAGGGCATAATGTTACGAAAATTATACTATGAAAATAAAAATAATGTTAGAAACTTCTTTCACTTGTTTGTTTTGTTTCTTTTAGCTTTTTGCAAAGATGATTGATGATCGCAAGCCAAACGTGGAATCAGTTCAGGAGACTGGTATGGAGGTTCTCAAGACTGCAGATGAAGATAAGAAGGCTGATATCGAGATAGGACTTGCAGACATCAACTCACAATGGGTAGAACTAAACGAGTTGGTGGAGGAGAGACGGCGGGTTCTGGAAGGGACACTAGAGGCAGCCAACAAGTTTGATGAGTTGTATCGAGATGTAATTAAAAAAATTGCGGACTGTGATACAAAGTTGAAATCTGACGAGTTTGCGGTGAAAGCGAAGCCAGAGGAGATTAAAGATCAGATGTCTAAGTTAGAGGTAAATAGAAAGAAATATTCATGTTTATTTGGTGTGCCGCCTTTTCCAAGTTATTTGGATCATTGCTATTAGTAGATTAACGCTTTAATTAGTTAAAATGTTATGGGTTATTTTGCTTTTTAACGCCACGGAAACCCTAAATATAGGAATTATCTTCACAAATATTTTGAGCAGGCATTAGCATTGTTTAGCTTAGGGCATAAAAATTACCAGAATTTAATATTCATGTTTTGTATTTTACTGAATATATCTTGCAATCTTGAGAAATTTTGACTCACTTGCATTGTTGAATAGTTTTTGGCGTATTGTGGCTGAAAGGCCCTTAACCCTTTCAGTTCCAGGCAATTTATCAACGTCCAACTTCTCCTTTTATAACTCAAACAAAACAATACAGTTGGTAATGAGAAGCAAGGAATTGATCAAGTGGAATAAGCTGTGGAAGTTGAAAAGCTAAATTCTCACTGTTTATATAGAAAGTATGAAGCATAGTTGGGAGAATCTAACATCACGTCAGTTGTCGTGTTTGGGGCTGAAAGGGTTAAAAGTGAGTTTTGCTAAAAATAAATCAAATATATTAACTACAGATAATGTTTTAGGATGTGCGTGGAGAGGCAAAATCTCTTGAAAGCCGCGTCAAGGAAGCAATAAAGGCAGGTGAAGATCTGAAGAGCCTTTGCTCTCCTGATGACGTTGAGATGGTCGAAGGAAAGCTTGAAAAGCTAAAGGATAAGTATCGTGCACTTGTGCGCAATTCGAATGCAACACACAGCAAGTTTGAGGATGCTTTGATGTTGGCTGACAAGTTCTTCACTGCAACATCAGAACTAGCGGGATGGTGTGAGGATATGGAGCGAAAGCTTGAGGCAGCACACAAGCAAGGAGAAGAAGGAGAGGATGTGCACAAAAGCTTGAAAGTAAATGCAAAATTAAAATTTTTAGCTAAAAAAGACGGCGAAAAACTAAGAATCGTTCAAATGAGAATACTTTTGATTGAAATTCTTAATATGAGTGTTCGTTTTGATCATTTTTTCTTTGAGATTCTTGCTTTTGTTTATGTTTAGTTTTTGTACCTGCTAAAACCTAAATCCAACTACGAGCCTAAGTGGCCCATTGGAGCCGGTGCGTACCTCCTGCTACTGTAGTGTTAAGCAGATGAGTCATTGTGGATGAGATTCGTTGACTCCCTCTGGATGGAACACTAATCCATCGCACGGGGTAGCCCCCAGCAGAAGCTGGTACTCACTTTACTAACCTCGGGGAAAATGGAAAGCTGAGTCAACTTTGACAGAAAAGGTGACACAAATGTTCGACACTCGGCTGAGCCAGAGTTGAAACCGAGACCTTATGGCAGACATCCGTTGTATTCCTGACTTGATAATAAAGTTGTTAACCTGATATTGTTTTAGGAGCTGCAACAGGCTATCTCTTCTAAAGAACTACCCATAAAGTCTCACCATGACACCGGTGATAGCCTGAAGTCGCTGACTGCTACAGATGAGGCAACAAAGATCGAAGAGCCTCAAAAAGAAGTCGAAGACAAATACAAGGCACTGAAGGCAGAGGTTGAGGCCCTAGCAAAGAAAATGTTTTCAGAGCAGGAGAGGGTGCAAAAGTTTCAAATTCGGTTTGACGAAATCACAGTGTGGTTAACGCAGACTGAGGAAACCCTGGCAACTCTTGAGCCAGTTGGAGTGGAGCCAGAACGTGTGAAGACTCAGCTTGCTGAACAAACGGTGAGCCATTAATTTGTTCGTTAAATAATAATAATAATAATAATAATAATAATAATAATAATAATAAAATAATTTTTATAGCGCTATTTCTCGTGTTCATAGCGCTTTACAAATTTAACCTAGTTAAAAATTATATTATTTAAATTGAAATAATAAAAAGTGTTATGAAAAGAATGCTTCATTAAAAAGCCATGTCTTGAGCTGGCGTTTAAAACTGTCTAAAGACACTGAGTTTTT
>JAODFW020991894.1:5000-10246 GCA_027575235.2 Palythoa mutuki | reverse complement strand
CGAGAAAAAACCGTTAGCAAAACTCTCAACAACTAAATTCAAAAACTTGTTACCAGGCAACAAGCAAAAAAAAAAAACGAGGTCGAGGCTAGTCCTAGTCTCTTAACTGACTCAGATGAAACACAGTTTCTAAATAATAATAAGAGTTCACGACAGCATTAATAAGAGGCAGATAAAGTTTGCCATTTGCCAGCTAGTGCTTATTGAAAACCTTGCAGTATTGATGCTTTTTATGATTTTACAATTGTATTGTTACAACAATAATAAATTATATTTTAATCAAAGCATTGTTTTCTGATAGTTTTTCATGCTTATATTTCTTTTTGGCAGAGGTAGAATGCTGTAGTAAAGCTACGAAACCGAAGTGTCAGTCAACGTGTAATAAAGAAGTAAGTAATTACCGGTAACATCTAATTCAATAACTGTTTGTAGCAGAGGGGAAATATCAATGTTTTTAAACAATTACGGTAGGTATTAGCTTGTGTATATAAGTCAAGAATTTGAGGTAGGCAAAATGACTTTAAAAATTGTCTGCGACTTACTGTAATAACTTGCTTTTATAAGTTCATACTGTGTATAAGTTGAGCTCCATTATTGGATCCAAAATTGATACTTTTTAAAAAGTTTGGCATTTCTTTGTAATTATTTACATTGGTTAATTCTGCTTGATTTCCTTCAGTTGTCAAATAGCAAATTTATTCTGTGTTGAAACTGCACATTATCTGTGTCATATTTAAAGCTAAAATCTGCCAGATGGTAATGCGCATGTAGATATTAGGGAGCTTAAGCAATCCATGACGACGATGGCAACGAGAATGTCACTGAACAAAAGGTTTAATGAGCAAAACAGTAGCTGTGCATGTGCATTATCAATCTTAGTACATTTCTTTGCCATCTTCAGCAAAACAACAACGTAAAATGACCAAGTTCTGTATCGTCCACAGAACATAAACGATGACGGCTAATTTTTCGAATTTCCATTTGGAATTGAATGCTGTTGTTGCATATTTAGCTTAGACATGTTTTTAGAGCCATTGGTGAATCGAACCAATCTAGACAGTCGCAAATTTGGCTTCTAAAATATATTGTTTTGTTATGAGTTATGTAAGGAGAAGTTAGATGTTGATAAATTGCTCTGGCCTGAAAGGGTTAAGCAACAGTGATGATGACGCCAACAAATGCCGAGGTCGACGCCTAGCAAAAAATGAATTTATAACTGGTAATGAGAAACAAGAAATTGATCAATTTGAATTTAAGGTAGAATTGAAAAGATAAATTCTCCCAAACTGCTTATACAGAAGTATGGAGCTCATGATCAGTTGGGAGAATTTACCAACAAATCATTTGTTGTGCTTGGGGCTTAAAGGGTTAAAATATAAGCTCCCTAATGTATGAGCAGTTTCATCACTTGTAGAGAGTTATTATTTTAGGACATGTGGTCCACGGGCTTTGAACCAGCAGAAAAAAAGTAGAATTTATCCATGGAATGAGGATGTACATTACTTAAATCGGTTTAAAATTTCAAGCTAAGCTAAATCCTTTTATGAGCCAAGTGGCCCATTGGAGCCGGTGCTTATCTGTGGTTTCTGTAGTGTTAAGTGCATGAGAGTCATTGACTCCCCCAGGAGGGGACACTGATTTGTCACAGGTGAGTCCCCAGCAGAGGCTGGTACTCATTTTACCGACCTTGGGAGGATGGAAAGCTGAGTCAACTTTTGTGGAAAAGTAGGTCACACAAATGTTCAACACTTGGTTGAGCCGGAGGTTGAACCTGGGATCTTGTGGTTAGAAGGCAGAGATTTACCACTGCGCCAACCATGCTGCCGTTTAAAGTTTCAAACTTTGTTTTAATTTGTTAATGGAAATAATTATATTTCATTTTGCATTGATGTTTTAATTACTATTAATTTCAGTGGTATTATAGTGTTAATAATGTATATCAAGTTATGTATAAACACTGATTGAAGCAATGTTAAATTTTTTCACTGTCAATTTTTGCTCTAGCTCTATCAAAGTTCATTGTCACTAATTAGTTGTGTAAGAAATAATAATCGTAATTTTAATAAAAAGCATTAATATAACTTGTTATGCAGGTTCTTGATACAAAGACAAAGACTCCATCAGATATAGTACAAAATCTAATGAAAGATTGTGGAATTCCTTATTATGATGTAAGTAAGAGTGCATGGCATAGTACTGTATACGCAGGGTTTATACAGGCTGCCGTCTGAAAAACAGAAAAAGTCTGGACAAAATTTCATCAAAACAAGGAAGAAAACGTATATTAACCACACACGCATTGATAGTTCAATTATTCAGGAATCCAAATAAACCAATTTGATGGATGAATTGCAAAACATGTTGGAGCATTGGCATGATGCACAAAAATAATAGTTTTGCTTTTCAGAATCAAAAATAAACTTTGTTTAAAAGTTAATTATTTTACCCAAAATTTCGAAAACTGAATTTATTAGGCTTTATTTGCACCAAAAACTAATGGGATAGTGTAAATACAAAGTGTGCAATTTAAATTTTCCCAAAGTATATTATGTCAAAATTTTTTTGGATTATTAAACCTGTTTTAATTCCATTTGATGCAAACTGTATGTTTCCTTCAGTTCTGCATTTTTCAATTTTATTCTCATTGTTTAGTGTTGTAGCTCATTTTGCTTATTAGGTTATTCACATATATAACATTATAATTTTATTTTTACAGCAAGTCACGTTCTGGACATGTTTTATGACATATCATTGTAAGTATTTTGCTTGCAATAAACTTTAATGAACTTAAATTAGCTGATGATGTCATATAAATGAGTTCTTGTTTGCATGTCAAGCAATACTTGCTGTAATAAGTTCTGGTGCAAAGTATTTTGCTCTAATGGCTACAAGAAAAAACACTCCAGCACCAAACATGTTCAGGCCTTGAACTCCCTAATTTTGAGGGCATGGCCACTTTGGCCTTAACATTTGTGGCAAAAATAGGGCACCGAGGCAATTGTCAAAGGTACCAAGGCCATACCGTACACGTGATAAACAGAACATAAGACCGCTTTGTCTCTTACATATTGGCGATGTAATTGATATTTGATGTGAGCTGCAGTGGACAAATGAAAGTAATCGCTACGTGTAATAGACAGAGATGTTCTGTAATTCTAAGGAGGACAAATTTGATTATCACCTCGATATACATTGATCACTTTCCAGTTCATTCCGGCTATAAATGAAAATATTTTTAACGCCTGTTTCTCAAAATAAGAATTGAAGGCACGGCGGCACTCTTTAAAAAAAGGGCAGGCCATTTGTGGCCGTAAATCGTGCAAATTTCTGGGGGCATTACGGCAAAGGCATCCGCGGCAATTGCCGCGTGGCCGTCGTAAATTTCAAGCCCTGGTGTTAGCAGTGCGTGATAATGGTAACTTGCAGTCACTATTACTGGGCACTAAGGCCACATGGGTAGTGGGCATTCCCCTTTACATCTACCCTTAAATAAAGTGAGCCTGAGTGTTAGCAATACGTGTTAATGGTAACTTGCAGCCACTATTACTGGACACTAAGGCCACATGTCTAGCGAGCATTTACTAATTACATCTACCTATAAATAAACTGAACCTTATGCTGTGGCCCTTACCTACCCTGAGACAAAGTGAATACGTGTTAATTATAACTTGCATCTTTATTAGTGGCACTAAGCGGATAGCCGGCATTACCTTCTCAGCCCGCTGCCTAAGTGGTTGCAAGTTAATATTAGCACACAAATGTTCAAATTGTCAATTTAATCTTCTTTAATTTTCGTTTGTACTTAACAAGGTAATCTCGCTTTCAGTGTCAACTTGAGACACGATTTAAACGCGGGAAGGTGAGGAGGGGAGAGACTTGACTTCCGGGGGTTTAGTTTCTGGAGGGGCTTTTATACCAAGATTCGAGGTACTGCTGTGACTGTTCGCCAAATTGATAGTATGGTCACCCTGGTTAGTTTACTTGGTAAGATGCCAGTCTGCCGTGCATGTGGGAGTTCAGGATCGAGTCCCGACCAGACCTTCATTTAGGATCTTAAAATAATGAAGAAGGTTGCTGCATTTGCTCCAACATCTGCAAACGGTTAGACTTTCGCGTCTTCTCGGATAAGAACATTAAACCGTAGGTTAGTCTCTTGACACTCTATCGGGGGACTTAAAAGAACCCACGTACCTATCGCCAGAAAACAGTAGAGCAGTGATCCCCGTGTCGTGTTCAGTCAGTTTCACTGTGGGCATTTCTTAATATTTCAAATTATATGTGAGCTGTATATAAAAGGATTCTTTAATCAAGACCCTCAACTGTTCACCCTATACACTCATGTAAAGCGTTAAGAGCATCAGCATAAGCGGCGCTATATAAATATATCGTTATCGTCATCATACTCGTGTTTCGATTTATTGCAATTACAAATCACTTTTAATATTTAGTGTTTCTATAATACAAAACAATTTATAACGTAACAAATGAGGAATGTTTAATATAGCTGTTACGATTCCCTCAATTGTATATATCAGTTTCTTCTTTTAGTTTTAACTGTTAGAAATTTTCCAATAGTTTTTACATTTATCACAAATCACCGCTTCATATCAGGTATTTTGGAAACCGTACAAAGTAAACACAACTCAGTACAGTTCTCCAAGGCCGACCGACTGTCATTAACCTCCTTGGTTCAAAATTCGAGACTGTCTATCTTAGAATTAATTCCTAATAAGTGTAACAATGTTTTCTAACTTTTATAAAACTAACTACCGTATTTTCCGGACTATAACCCGCACCGCAGATAACCCGCAAGGAAATATAATCTAAGATCTGCATGATTGAAACCCGTGGCGTTTCACATTTGTAGTAAAATGACACAAAACATCGTCAGAAACACCAATGTATGAGCTTGGTTACATGATTTCCAGTTCATAATTTTTCATCATCTTTTTTGAGTCAGCTGCGCCTTCATTGTAGTTATTTTATTTGCGATCTGTCTGTTGCCAGCACATTTACTCAGCACCAAGTCCAGACCTTCCTCGCTTTTTAAAGAAAATGCAGTCTCGGCGGCGTCTTCTAGTTTACTGAAAAAACAAAACAGATGAAAAATTACAGTTCAAGGCTGCAAATAACAGCCGGACATCGGACAATTGTCAACAAAAAACAGCAAAATATCCGCTAAAAATATACTCTGGTCGGACAACAGACAACTTTGGTTGTTGAAACGTGGTTGATCTGATTGATAG
>JAODFW020991894.1:0-2500 GCA_027575235.2 Palythoa mutuki | reverse complement strand
CCATCCCAATACGTTATGGTTGGGAAAAGTACCAGCCTCCCCTTGGTCTTAGTAAAATCCTCTGAAAAACACTGGTTTATATGAAATGATCTTTGAGTGTAATGTAGGTAGACATTTGACCTGCTGCTGCCATTGTTGTCCACTTCAAAACCACTGTTGGTTGGACTGTGACAGGGAAATAAAATCATATGCTGAGAGATACGATTCCAAGAATTTCTTCAAAGCTGTGAAACTTGTATTACAACGTCGATCAACTCGATAGTTGACAAGTTGACAGCTCGCCAGCAGCTCATCCGCCCGAGTGCTATAGTAGCCTATATTTACTTGCATATACAGAATGGCAGGCCTAATCACTGATACACTTGAGAGGGGGCATTGGACCCTGGGTGGTGCTGGGGTTTCATTGAGAGACCTTCATCCTTTATTTCTATCCGTTGACCCTTTGACTACTAAATCTGTTTTTGGCGATTATAGAGTTTGATTTTTACAAATGAAAGAAACAGTTTTCGAGCCAGAGTAGAATCATTTTTTGTATGATTACTCAAGACGGAATTACGTCGGCAAACTGTCTCGTCGGTTTGCAAACAGAAAAGTAAGTTGGCGACGCACCTCTATGGCCGACGAGGCGCTTATTTGAAATGTGCAGTCCACTGCAACTGACGGAGGCAAAGGTGAAAAAGAGCAAACAAGCAATGCGCTTTAACTTAACTAAGGAAAATTATTACAATGTTCAAGATGCGTATATTTACGTCTCCTTTAAAAAACTAAATGGTCAATTAGCTTTGCCACGGCTACTTCAGTGACGGAATAAAATGTAAATTTGCACAATAAATGTTCATTGAGAGAAGAAAGCTGTCACCTCATGTTTACTTTAAAAATTGTTTTTCAAAGAAGCACCGCTCTCGAATAAACACCGCACCAAAAAGGTAAAATCAAATATGTACCGTACCAAAAAGGTAAAATCAAATATGTACCGTACCAAAAAGGTAAAATCAAATATGTACCGCACCAAGTGTCAAGTAAATACAGCAATGGAATGGAAGGCGCAAGAGAGCTAACTTGGTTCAGCCGCAACCTGCCCGAAACGATATTGACGGACTAAATGTCAACACAACTTGCCTCATCCACTCCTCCCTGTTACCACAAAATTAAAAAAATAGCATGAACAGTATGAACAAGTTTAGCAACATCAGTGACTCAAACCTCATATCCTATGGGGGATTTGCGGCTTTTTGAAAACTTTTCCATCTCGAGCCAGTTGCGACTTTCCGCCAAAGCGCGAACTTTTATCCAGTAATATCTGGGGATTAAGACATACTGAGTGTAAAAACTAAACAATTTGAAGATTGGTCTATGTTTACACATAGTTATAGAAACACGGCTTTCTGCCACTGAATAATTGCGCGAGTTAATTAAAAAACAAAACATTTTCTCCATGGCTTCATAGCCTGGTGAAATCCGAGGCAAACGGTTAGGACAATTCAAAAACAGATCAGTGAAAATTCGAGATGCAAATGAGGGTTATCGTCTGCTCGAGAATTCTCACAAAATTTGCCGAGGTTTTCACCAGCCTATTAAGGCAACGAGAAAAGTGCTAAAGTCTATGTCACTGAAGCATAACCTTATCCACTTCAGAAGGTAAGCAGCAACTTTCCATGTTTAAATATTTCCTGCTCAGTGACGAGCAAACTCTGATGCAGTTCAGCGAAATTGACACAAGCTTAAAATCATAGCTACTTTAGCGGGCCACATTGCTCAATCTGCATTCATTCATGGTCGATATTTTCTTAAAAAATCGATATTTTTTCATTCTAATTACCACTTTGTTACTTATTCATGTGCTTACAATGACCAAAAGGAGAACAAGATCTAAATTTTGATGCGATATGACACAGAGGAAATTACAGAGACACACTCTTAATTTTTTTGAGTGATGTAACGAGACGTTATATGCTGATAAATTACCTAGGGATGAAAAGATAAAAAATAACAAAATCTCCATAGATATTATTTTTGATTACTGCTCATCACTCATGCGGGACATTCGCACACTTAACGGCTGATGTTTAAGAGACAAATATTCTTTCTCTTCTTAGACAAATTTTTTTGTACTTTTTGGTGATTTAGCATTGACTGAGTCTTGCAACTCATTTTGTGACAAGTCTCGTTACAGAAACATTCTACAACCTTAACAAATGCAACCAACCTTTTATCTGGAACTTTAAACTCTTTCTTCAGCACTTCGGCGCCTTTGCTGTTTCCCATGACTATACACTGGAAAAAAACAAAAACTAGAGATTCGCGAGAGTGCGACATAACCATTTTGCACTTTTCAATATTTATAAAAACCGGCAAAAGTGTTGAAATTAAAACTTGGCATGCTTTGTGTAGAGCTTGGCACAAATAAAATGTTACGTCAACGACTGACAAGAAGGTTGTTTATTTTGCGATTAAGGGGTGTGAAGCTGATAAAAGGTGAATCGGGTGGAGGGAGGGAAGG
>JAODFW020991788.1:0-10247 GCA_027575235.2 Palythoa mutuki | reverse complement strand
ATAATGATAATGATAATGATAATGATAATGATAATGATAATGATAATGATAATGATAGTGATAGTGATAATGATAATAATAAGTGATTTTCTCCAGAACAGGTCAAAGTCCAGTTCGATTTGCCGCGGCGATATCTTTTTCCCGCATTTTTCAGCTTTTAGCCGGTTGTTCGTAGCAAAGATATGGACGGTGAGGAGAGCATAGTGGTGGACTTTTTACCCAAATGGAAGAATTTATTGTCAAGAAAATAAAATCCTTCACTCTTGTTTTAATTATGGAAAATAAAGAAATAGTACGATTTCTGTCTTCTTATTTGTTTACCCCTTTTAATATATAATACTAATAGTAGTACTGACATGGTTCGTTTTTGTAATTTTTCCAAAACCATGGACAAACATCGCCGAATCCGACCGATTATATTAAGTAATGTATAATATATATAATAAATACAAAACGTTGTTGTTTTTTAGTCTAAGTTGAACCTCTAAGTTGAAGCAATTACTCTTAGGTCGCGACCAAGCGTCCCTCACTCGACTCCTACTATTGAATGCCTCGAAAATACCGAAAAATTGTAAACAACCAGTCTGATGTTATTCTGACAGAGTAAAGGTGGCGTAGTTGTTCTCTCCGCGATATGTTATTATTTTTGTCTTCTTCGACTGATTGAATTCCTTAATCGTCAGTAACAGTTGCTATCGTATGATATATTTACATGTGTTCTGTACAGGCTTTTTTTTTATAAGACCAGTAAATTTTGCTGAAGCTCATTGTTCTTAATTTTTTGGCGATTTCAGCCTCAATTTATTCTTAATTTGTTCTTATTTCTGTGAACGGTTTTATTGAAGAAAAAACAAAATAAAAGAAGGAAAATGAAACGCCTTGCGCCACTCATGTATTGTACGGCTAAAGTTAAAGACAAACTGCCTTCACTGTTTGTTGAGCAGTCTTTACAGTGAATCTTTTTATGTTTTATCGCTAAGTTTTAGTCAGTTTTCTACGACAAAATCTTTCCTAATTATCAAGCTAGCCTCAGCCTGAGCTTGTTCTTAAATTGTTCTTAAATTTTGGCAAATTGGAGACTCGTTGTTCTTATAAAGTTGTTCTTATAAAAAAAAGCGTGCACCTGTTGCTGTTAAGGCCGCTCCTATGCCTACCCGCATAACGTATAATTTAGTATCCACACTTAAAGCAGTTAAGAAACGTTTTTAAATGAGGCAATCAACCCAACGAGGGATGATGGAAATCACCTGCGCTATGTTCTGTTTTTTAGCTGTACCCTTCATTTTAAATCACATTATCGTGAACAAATTACAAAAGCCGATGAATCGCAAGAAAATGTGAAAGCAAAATTTGAAATAGCTCACACAGGCGATCGCTTCCATTTTGAAGAGTCATGTACATTATAAAAATAACACTGCAAAGCTGGCCTGCACGAGAAAAATAATACTCTGCAATTTTGAAATCAAACGTGTGCTTTTGAGCATGTGCTTCTGTTGCGAAGCGGGGCAGAGACAAAATGAACTCTTCCTCTTCAGATCGCGCCATACTTTTCAGCTGACTCAAATATCAAACGTAATATCAAACGCTCGATTTTGACCTGTACCAAGAAGCTCTGGAGAAAATCACTTTTGACATGTTAATTGTTTCAAAGCCACATGATAAAAATCTGTCAACAACGAAAACTATATTTCAACCTTGCCATAAAATTGGTCCAACGTTGCCGTAATTTTTTTCAACCTTTGAACTTTGCAAATAAAACTTCTATCAACATTGAAACTTGAGCATGCAAACCTTGACAAGTATTTCGTTCAAGGTTGACACGTATTTCTTTCAACATTGACAAATATTTTGTTCAACGTTGACAAATAGTTCATTCAAGGTTGACAAGTATTTCGTTCAAGGTTGACAAATATTTCATTCAAGGTTGACAAATATTTTGTTCAAGGTTGACAAATATTTCGTCTAAGGTTGGCTGATGCTTTGTGTAATCTTGAGAAATATTTCGTGCAACCTTGGCTGAGTATATTCCAGCCTTGGAGGTAATTGAAGGCAACATTGGCTTAAGTTTTTCGCTCAACATTGAACATAATTTTTTAAAACTATTGGTTGTAACTGTTGAAACCTTGAATGAAAATTTTCAATCTTGGCTTTAATATTGGACAAAATTGGTTGTTTTTACGCAGTCTTGATATTTATTAAGAAAATCTTGCAATATTAATCGGGATTTTGGAGAATGTTTTATGTTTTGATGAATTTCAAAACATTGTGGCCAAATTTTAAATCATTCTTGAATTTTTTCCGTTTCGGCATCCATAACTATGAACATTAAATGGACGAAAGTTCTCAAGTGCCAAAACATGTAAAGCCCGCTAAAGGAAAAAAAAACACTGAAACCCGATCTTGAGATCAGGATCAAAACAAAAGACGTTGAAAAAACGAGAAGTCCTATCGAAGAAGGAGAATATTTATATAGTGAAGAAATCCACGTCAGTGAAACTATTTAAACTTTCTAAAAATTTTGATTCACCAATTTCGACCAATATGATCTTGCTGAGAGAGTATTTCGTTCTCTGAGCACTCGGAGATTATAAACATTTTAGGTTTCACCCTTGGGACCTTTAGCGCAACTCAGTTATGGGCCAGTTATTACATCACGAATCCACAAACAAAGCAGCTATCGTAAAATCGGGTGGTGGCTAATGCAATATTTTGAACCGAACGTTTTAGTTTAAATTTAACAACAAGTTCGTTTCCTATATCTACTAAATCGCTACTTTTGCTATAGACTTTGTTTGTCAGTTTGTCTGAGTTACGCGGGGGTAAAAATTTCTCTGCGCTAACTGATTCGTAAAACTATAAATGTATCAGGCTCATTTGTTTTTCCCAGGGCTCGACTGACCAAAGCTAATATTTTATCAACTAAAAAGCGCAAAATGTTAAACTGAACTTAGACGCCGCTTTCTTTCAATATTTCATGTGTCCTTATATGCCGGGAGACAACACAGGTTTTTTGCGCCTAAAGGAACAAGTTTAATGGCGGAAGCAATTTGGGTTTTCATAAATCTTTAAAACAGAACAGCTGTTAGATTGGTGGCTTAAAACAGCATGGACTTCATTAAATGCTATTTTTCAGTTCACAAAAGGGCACTTCTATTTGTTTTAAAGTTAATTGCCACCAACGCTTTAAATAAAAACAGTCCTGTAAATCACTTTGACTGCATAACAGACCACGTCACTGATGAGGCAGGAATACAACAAACAAAACGACTGAATGTTCATTTTGAGAATACTACAACTTAGCAAGAATTATGGAGCTAAACTTGAGTTATATGGCAGTTTTCTTGCCGGCTATATTTGGTTAGTATGTATTGTTCAGGTTCTATTTTTAATGTTAAAATTTCCACTTAAAAGATACCTCGGTTTATCATCAAAATCTTCCAACTGAATTCAGTGAGGGAGGATGCCTTTTTACGTTTGATACTTTGGTCAATTTCTCATCGGGTACCGACTCAGTTTGGAAGCAAATTTGAACTAGTAACCACCAAACTACAAGCTTTTTTAAAAGAACCAGTAAATTTTGCCGAGGCTCATTGTTCTTAATTTTTTGGCGATTTCAGCTTCAATTTGTTCTTAATTTGTTCTTATTTCTGTGTGCGGTTTTTATCGAAGAAAAAACAAAATAAAACAAAAGTATTAAAAAATGAATCGCCTTGCGACATACATGTATTGTACGGGTGAATTGAGAGGCAAACTACCCTTCATTGGTTGTTGAGTAGTCCGTTTACAGTGAATCTTTTTATGTTTTATGCTGTATCGCTATGTTTTAGTCAATTTTCTACCGCAAAAACTTTCCTAGTTATCAAGCTTCAAGCCTGAACTTGTTCTTAAATTGTTCTTAAATTTTGGCAAATTTGAGCCTCGGTGTTTTTATAAAGTTGTTCTTATAAAAAAGTGTGTAGACCTCAGAACCACACTTTGCTTCAAAGGTCACTGAAAACAAAATGAAAGGTGCTTTAAGATTTACAATGCGGCCTAATTGTTTAATGTTTCATAACAAAAACTTTTCACGACTTTTTATTCATATATTTCTTTAGAAAAAAAAGTTGATGCGTTCGGAAAAATCAGTGCAGGCGTTGTTGATAAACCGGGATATTTTTTAAAAAAAGATACAAATTAAAATTAATTAGAGAGAAGTGATTCAAACGTATGAGAATAACTAAATTTTGCCCCAACTGAGTCAAGAATGACCACGGATTTAAAACTTAATACGAGTTTTACAATAATATGATAACATGGGTATAGGCAGTGCATTTCTGGCAAATAACCATAAGGCCATAGTCCCAATTAAAACAACATTAATAATTTTGTTTCAACTATCATAACAATACGCGTGCATAAATATGTTTTGCACCCTTATTTTAGTCCGTGCCGTAAATTTTATTATTGTTATTTTCACTTTGGAGGGCACTGGGAAAACAAAAGTTGAAAAACATGACAACAAATTTTATATTCTGACAATTACGCGAGCATTTAATTTGCAAGTTAAAAATGGATCAAGCAAAGCTGACAGGAAATAAATATTCTTAATTGTCATTTTGAAGTTTCAAAACTTGAAAAAACATGAAGTTCAATAAAAGAAATTACCTATATTTGTCAGCGTTGAAACTAATTGAATATTCATTGTGTTATTTCAGCGTGCTAAAGTACACGTTTTATACCGCCAAATTCTCCATTCTATCTCGTAAAATGCACCATTATGCCCAAAAAATGATAATAATATCAAATTAAGGCATGACTAAACGTGTCCCAGTGCTAATAGAGTCAGTAATAGTGTGGTTTGCTATTACACGCTTTTTTATAAGAACAACTTTATAAGAACAACGAGGCTCATATTTGTCAAAATTTGAAAATAATTTAAGAACAAGCTCAGACTGAGGCTTGGTAACTAGGAAGGTTTTTGTGATAGAAAACTGACTAAAACTTAGCGATAAAAGATAAAAAGATTCACTGTACAGACTACTCAACAAACAATGAAAGTAATTCGCCTCTAAATTCAGCAGTGCAATACATGTGTGGCGCAAGGCGTTTCATTTTCCAATACCTTGTTTTATTTTGTTTTTCTTCAATAAAAATCGCTCACAGAAATAAGAACAATTTAAGAACAACTTGAGGCTGCATGAAGTCGCCAAAAAATTAAGAAATGAGCCTCTAGTTCTTATTAAAAAAGTGTGTGGCGTATGTGGCTAACGAAATGCAAGGTCATTTTGACAGTAAAGGTAACTTTTATTTAACATCCGTAGTTCCGTCCGTTCATATAACCGATATCAATGGAAGACGACGGTTCGCCCTTTATCCTCTCCCTCTGTGCATGAGTGCTCGGTCTTACGGGTATTTACAACAGATCAGAGGAAAGTCGAAACAGAAGTTGGAGTCACTAAACTGGGAACCTCTAGCACAGAAGGCAGCGCACTTACCAACTGTGCTACACGGCTTTGTTTTAAAAAAGAACCAGTAAATTTTTCCGAGGCTCATTGTTCTCAATTTTTTGGCGACTTCAGCCTCAATTTTTAAATTGTTCTTATTTCTGTAAGTAGTAGAAAAACCAAATAAAACAAGGTATTGGAATATGAAACGTCTTGCTCGACACATTTATGTACGGTTGAATTTAGAAGTGAACTTCCTTCATTGTTTGTGAAGCAGTCAGTACAATGAATCTTTTTATGTTTTATGCTGTTTCAGTCAATTTTCTACCACAAAAACTTTCCTAGTTAACAAGCCTCACCCTGACCTTGTTCTTAAATTGTTCTTAAATCTTGGCAAATTTGAGCCTCGTTCTTATAAAGTTGTTATTATAAAAAAGATTCTATACGCCTTCTCCTGAAAACTAAAGATTTGTGGTGTTTGCATCATATTCACAACAATATAGCTACTACTTTATATTTATCTATTTATAGCAATATTTTGTCTGAATGCTTTCTCACATAAGTGATTTTCAGAGAAGTCCTGACGCTCTCTATTGTGTTCTCTATAATACGTTGATTAATACTGAGACATGGCAATTCTTCACAATTTTTTCTAATTCAACAATAAAATCAAAATAAACCGTCCAGTTGTCTTGTTGTATTAAACCGCTGAACTAAGAAGCCACTCAATACAAACAATTACAAGCAATAAACTCGAAAACAATTTTAGTACCGTGAATAACACTACCTCTTGGCTTTGGTTCAGGTCTCACCCATCTCTGAAAATCATTTCTCCTGGCTGGAGTTGGAGGCCCAAACACCTGAGACATTATGCAATACGAATTGGCTCCGCAGGATTCGTCTTCTGATTTGATGATAAACGGTTCTTTTTTTCTGTTTTTCGATGAGACTTGGTGTTTTGAAGTTTTACTGTATTTTGATGACACTTGATGTTTCGAGCTCTTACTGTATTTCGATGAAACTTAAAACTTTTAAGGACGAATAGTGAACAGGCGAATAACTTTAGAGAAGTGTATTTTGAAATTATAAAGCAATAGATTTGATATTGCAATATCGGACTTTTCAAAGTGACGTTGGTAAAATGACAATAATTCCGAAAGGAAACTAGCCTTTTTAAGATAATTGCCAAGAAACGCATGAGTGATGTTGTTTCCGCGTATTGCAGCTATATTTACCTCCAATCAACCAATCTATTTAACAATCAATTTACAAGTATCATGAAAACTGATTTCCCTATTTTTTGCTTCATGGAGGTCAATAATCTCCGACAAGTACTTTTTAAGTTTTTAGTTTAGATTTAAAAGTAGGAACACTGACAGTATACTGTCAGAAATTCACCTTGTCACTGCCACTTCTCTTTTTGACAAAGAGAACGGAATCCTTGCTTAAAAGTTTCTAAAAGTAACGTTTAACACGCTGAATTGTTATCGTGAACACGTTGAGATATGAAATTACGAATTATGAACCGTGAATCACGGCTGAAGAATAATTGGGAATAATAAATATTGGGTTTGGTGAATCACGATTAATTAGTCCCGTGCGAAACCATACCATACATCACAAAGACACTCTGTAAATGAATAATGAATCACTGCCATAAATAGCCATATACTTTACTCAAGCGCTGCGTTCGTTCACATGATAAAAAATAGAATAGGCGTTTTGCAGCACTAGGACACATGGCACAAAATACGTTCGTAAATTTAAGCCGTTTAATTAACAAGTCACCTGTCTTGATTTAGCTTAGATGGCTAGGCAGTCTTTAGTCTTAATATCTTAATATAGTAAATTGTAGAGAAGAAATTTTCCTATTGACACAAGCTTCTTTTTCTCAGAAGAAAAAACTTCTGAGTCCCTAACGGGAATCGAACCCCATTACCCTCTGATTACCGGTCAGATGCTCTATCTACTGAGCTACAGGAACTCACATGGGGAACGGGTTACTTAAGTCCCGTTAGGGACTCAGAAATTTTTCTTCTGAGAAAAAGAAGCTAATGTCAACATGAATATTTCTTCTATAATTATTTCCAAGGTGCAAATTTATTACTTCCCTTGGTAATCTGTATCTTATTAACAATTAGAAAACGAGCTCGCGATTTCTATCGCCAGATAAAATGACAGCGAATCCAGAGTCATTTTATTGATTGTCAATAGAAAATAAGAGCGAGTATTCTAATTGTTTTAGTGAATATTTCTGCAGAATAAATAACAGAACTACGTAAATATTGATAAATAAAGTTTTAATTTCTTCAAACAAATAAAGCTGATGATAAACAGGCTGGTGCGCTCGACAGTCTGTCGAGTGAAACTTGTTAAATGAATGATTCAACATTATTTTTTTATTACCCTCGAAAATTTTTTACACCACATTTTGTTGCTGCCTTTGTTTTACCTGTAACTGTTTTATTAATTAAAAGTTTTATATCGTTTTCAAAAACAAGTGAAAATCGGGATCGGTAGCAGCCATATTGGATCTTACAGACAGTATCTAATTCCTGACAGATAGAGAGTACGGTAGCCAATCAGATTACAGCATTTGTGATAGATAGTGACTTGATTTCTAATAATTATTGCTACTACCGTAACCGATGAGTATATATAAAATTGTCTTGTCTTGGTCTTTTCCTGAGTGCTTATAGCTAATAAGCTCGTAACAGTCTAAGTTTAAAAGCGATAGCTTACCTTCTGGAGGGTCCCCAGGGGGATTTTTGGGCAGACCCTTCCCAGGCCCCTGCAGTCGCCATGCTCCTGGTGCAGGCTTCTGTGGAGAATCCTGAGGTTCTACTCCTTTTGGACGAGGTCCTGGTGGCAGCATCCCTCTCGGACCTGTTCCCTGTGGACGCATTCCTCTTGGGCCGGGTCCCTGTGGTGACATACCTCTTGGGCCAGGCCCCGGCTGTAACATACCTCTTGGGGCAGGTCCCTGTGGTGTCATGCCTCTCGGGCCAGGCCCTAACGGTAACATACCTCTTGGGCCAGGCCCCTGTGGTGTCATTCCTCTCGGGCCAGGCCCCTGTGGTGTCACACCTCTTGGTCCAGGCCCCTGCAGCGTCATGCCTCTTGGTCCAGGCCCCTGTGATGATGGTAACCTCGGGCTCCGTGAGGGCATGGTACCAGGTCCTGGCCCTGGTCCTGGTGGCGACATAAATCTCGGCCCAGGACTTCTTGGTTGAAAGCCCTGAAAGGCGGAACCTCTTGCATTCAGGTTTTGAGTAGTGGGTACCTGAGGTAATCCTCTTGCTATGGGGGCTTTTGGAGTTGGTCCACGAGGACTGAATCTCTGCACAGCAGGCGCTAAGAGACAAATAAGCGAGACCACGAATAAAAATTATTGATCAAACAGCGATTTACTTAGTAAACTACATTTAGCTTATAGCCACAAACACAATTGAAAATTTATTTATTTATTTACAAAAATTCTGGTTCCATGGAGAAAAGATAATAGGACTCGAGGTCACTTACAAAGATCTTTCTCCAATGGTCAGAGCAGCATTGACAGAAAATTTATATTAAAAACGAAACACTACAAGTAAATTGGAGCAATTATATAAAACTAGAGAAAAACTATAACTACACAAAATAAACACGTAAACTAAATAATCGCAAATTAAGACTAAAGGAAACCCGAGAACACAGGCACACCAGCAAAAGTTATAAGAAGTCTAGCAAGTGCAAGGAAAGAGCAGGTTAGAGCGATGACTTAAGGAGCAGATTATACGCCTTGAACGGATATATTCAACATCAAAAATGTCTTCGAGACGATCAAGAAAGAGCCACTTAAATAGATATAAAACGTTGACAAAGTAGTTTAAATGTTATTTAGATTCTATATTTTGGCCGCTCAAAACTGCCTTCTTCAGGTGAAGAAATACAAAACCTTTACACGAAAACTAACAGCATTATTTTTGTGTCATGAAAAGCAATTCGGATTTAATTAAATTTTTCCCGTCTTGGATGTCCAGAATAAAGTTTCGAGGATCCAAGATACAGAGGTTGGATTCCAGATAGCCGGAATCTACTTCACAAACTATCCAGTCAAGGCAATATGAGTCCAATCAAAAAATTCCAGAATCCGATCAAATTATTTGGAATCTAGTCAAGGCAATTTAAAATCCATTCCAGGGAATTTGAAATTCAGTCAAGGGCATTTGGAATCCAGTCAAGGGATAACGGAATCCAGTGAAGAGAATCCAGAATCCAGTCAAGGGAATCCAGAATCCAGTCAAGGGAATCCAGAATCCAGTCCAGGGAATCCAAAATCCAGTCAAGCGAATCCAGAATCCAGTCCAGGGAATCCAGAATCCAGTCCAGGGAAACCAGAATCCAGTCAAGGGATTACCAAATCAAGGGGTTATGGAATCCAGTCAAGGGATTATGAAATCCAGTCAAGGGGTTATGGAATCCAGTCAAGGGGTTATAGAATCCAGTCAAGGGATTATGAAATCCAGTCAAGGGATTATGAAATCCAGTCAAGAGATTATGAAATCAGGTCAAGGGATTATGAAATCCAGTCAAGGGATTATGAAATCCAGTCAAGGGATTATGAAATCCAGTCAAGAGATTATGAAATCCAGTCAAGAGATTATGAAATCAGGTCGAGGGATTATGAAATCCAGTCAAGGGGTTATGGAATTCAGTCAAGGGATTATGGAATCCAGTCAAGGGATTATGAAATCCAGTCAAGGGGTTATGAAATCCAGTCAAGGGATTATGAAATCCAGTCAAGAGATTATGAAATCCAGTCAAGAGATTATGAAATCAGGT
>JAODFW020991787.1:0-17553 GCA_027575235.2 Palythoa mutuki | reverse complement strand
CCCTTTTGAAGAGTGTGTTCATTCTAAAGTTAAAATCATTTCTTTCAATTCCACAAAGTTAAAATCCTGTTGAAATTTTAAAGCAAAATTGAACATCTTAAAAATGGCCCCTGGGTTCTGCCCGATTTCCCCCCAGTCAGACGTATATTTGGAAGGCCAGGGGCCAAAAAATGCCCCTGGGTTCATAAGGTGAATTTCAAACCCTGCTAACAGTTAACCTTGATTTTTCTCTGTTCAAAACTCCCCTCAAAATTACCAATATTAACCCCTAAAAAATACAATGAGCACCCCTATCATACCAATATAGGAAGTACTCCCCACAGGGAACTCGCATGTGTCAAACTTTTGCACTTCTCTTGCGATGAGCTTCCCCGAGGGGTAGGGGGGGGGGAGGGAGACCCTGTGCACAACTGGGAAAATGTGAGGAATTTGTAGAGACTTTGCAATTTAAACACTTCCCAGTGTAATTGCAGAAGAACTAGTTTAGACATTCCCCACCCTTGGGGTAAATGTGAGGACTTTTTAGTTTTTAAAATATAATTTTGATGTCTTTTGTCATTTTGCTCAAAGTATAAAATATATTTTGATAGTTGAATTAGAAGGGGAAATATTGGAGAATTGTTGGAAAAATGTGCGCTAGTAGGTGGGTAATTGCACTAGGTGCCTGCAGAAGCCAATAACAGGTGCATTAGTACAAATGATGATGATTAGCATTTATATAGCGCCTTTTTCATGTGTATATGATCGGTACAAAGTTTTACAGCTGAGGGTCTTAGATAGTCCGCTACTGCGACTCAGTAGAACAGACAGACCACAACACCAGGATCGCCGGCTACCCTACTCTTTTTCAACAAGTGTGTGGGAGAGACTGGACCTCCTTATCCGAGAAAACGGGAAGGTCTAACCATTGGCAGGTGTAAGAGCAAAGGCAGCACCTTCTCAGTTATTTTAAGACCCTGAGTGGAGGTCTGGCCGGGAATCGAACCCTATCCTTCTGCACGGCAGACTGGTGCCTTACCAACTAGGCTAACCAGGCGGCGGTAAGAGTGAAAGTACTCTTGTTCTATCTCATTTGTGTTAAGTTTGGCACATGTGAAGTTGGACGTTTGGCTCGGGCCTCAGGAACTTTGGCATTATCAATCTGATTAATTTTAAAAATATTTTAAATTACCTTTCAGCATTTTGAATTACACAAGGACTCGTGCATTGATCAATACTAAACCTCCTATTCCTTTGGATGCTGCCAAATCACCTGATCTGTGGTTAGGATTAGAAGAAGAATCATTTGACTTAATAACTGCTATAAACCTGATTCATATCACTCCATATTCAGTGTGTGAGGTAAGCAGACCATAATACAACTTGACTTTTGAGATTTTTACATATGAAGTACATAATATATAGAAGTGAAGTGAAGTACATATATATATATTGTGAGTTTTCAAACATGCACAAAGGAGTTATAAGATAGCCAATCAATTTTAAAAGCTTAGCTACACGATTTGCTCCAAGGTCTTCTAAAATTACACCCATCCACTGTGATGGGCATTGTTCTTTTGTAGATGATAGATTTAGATTTTAGATTTAGGACCTGTTGACATGAGGTGAGTTGTCTGGGGTGGGGAAGAGAGTTATCTCAAGGGATAGGATCAAAACTGACCTTGTTTGAATGAAAAAAAAACAAACACTGAGTTATCTCCTCACCATTTGGTTCTAAGCAGAATGCATGATCCATGCATTTGAAAGTTGTCCCTACCACCCGAGACAATTCAGAATAAACAGTTCATCGAGTGAAACAAAATTTCACTATCCTTACCTTCCAGACCAAGTTATCTCTACCCTATCCCCAAGTTGTCTCAGCTGTTTGTGAACCATCCAATTTTGCAATAGAGATCAAGGTTGCAGGGAGACTTGGCTTTGCCCAAGATACAGGCTAAGCTAAGCTCAATCCTTTTATGAGCCAAAGTGGTCCATTGGAGCCAATGCTTATTTCCGGTTTCTTTAGTGTTAAGCAGACAAGAGTTATTGACTCCCCTTTGACAGGACACTAATCCATCACAAGTTAGTCCCCAGCAGAAGCTGGTACTCATTTTACTGACCTTGGGGAAATGGAAAGCTGAGTCAACTTACGATACAGAGAACAAGAGATAATTCTGACCCCCTGAATCAACTCGCCTCATGTGAAAAAGGCCCCTATATACAAACTGAAATTTAAGATAAAATTCTTAGAAATATTCATTCTAGCTGACATGGATTCTTGTTGACTTCAATTCCTCTTAAATTATTAAAAGTGAAATGCTTCCTATTCTAATCCTGACTTGTCTTTTTCTAAGCCCTCGTTTTTTTCTCAAACTTGTTTTGTAACATTTTTTGAAGGAAAACAAGAAAAAATAGATCATGAATTTGGAAATTATTACGGTCCCATTGTGCTTAAATAATTGACATAAATTTGTTCCTTTACATATTCTTCAGGGGCTATTTAAGGGAAGTGCAGCTTTTCTCAAACCAAAAGGTCTTTTGTTTCTTTATGGGGTAAGTTTTTGTCTACCTTTTAGATTCTCACTGGAGAACATTGACCTAAAAAGACTAAAAGTGATGTTACGTGAGGCAATTTCTCCTGCAACTTGAAATTTGTAACTGAAATTATCGTTGTGAAGAATAGAATTGGAACATTTTTTTGGCAAAGATATCTTTTTGCAATAATTTTAGCCATTGTATTGGTTGCTATGTGCTGCAATGGTTTAAGCAACGTGTCTTTCAATGGCTTCCCATCTACTCCTTCCCCCACTAGCTTCTTCCCATCCACCCCTTCCCCAACTAGCTTCTTACCTTCTACCCCTCCCCCACTAGCTTCTTCTCATATACTTCTTCCCCAACCAGCTTCTTCCGCCCCTTCATGCACCCACTAGCTTCTTCTCATCCACCCCTTCCCCCACTTGCTTTTTCCCATCTACCCCTTCCCCCACTAGCATCCTCTCATCTATGCCTTTCCCCACTAGCTTCTTCGCATTTAGCCCTTCCCCACTAGCTTCTTCCCATCTGCCCATTCCTCACTAGCTTCTTTCCATCTACCTATTCCCTACTAGTTTCTTCCCATTTACCCCTTCCTCACTAGCTTCTTCCCATCTACCCATTTCGCACTAGCTTCTCATCTACTCATTCCCTACTGAGTTCTTCCCATCTGCCCATTCCCCACTGGCTTCTTCCCATCTACCTATTCCCAACTGGCTTCTTCCCATCTACCCCTTCCTTACTAGCTTCTTTCCATCTACTTATTCCCCACTGGCTTCTTCCCATCTACCCCTTCCTCACTAGCTTCTTTCCATCTACCTATTCCGCAGTGGCTTCTTCCCATCTAACCCTTCCTTACTAGCTTCTTTCCATCTACCTATTCCCTACTAGCTTCTTCCCATCTGCCTACTCCTCACTATCTTCTTTCCATCTACCTATTCCGCACTAGCTTCTTCCCATCTGCCTACTCCTCACTAGCTTCTTTCCATCTACCTATTCCCTACTTGTTCCTTCCCATCTACCCCTTCCTCACTAGCTTCTTTCCATCTACCTATTCCCTACTTGTTCCTTCCCATCTACCCCTTCCTCACTAGCTTCTCTCTGTCTACCTATTCCCTACTAGTTTCTTCCCATCTGCATATTCCTGACTATCTTCTTTCCATCTACCTATTCCGCACTAGCTTCTTCCCACCGACCCATTTTGCACTAGCTTATTCTCGCCTACCTCCTACTTTGCTAATGTCTTTTCACCCCCACCTCCCACATTACATCCCAACATCACACTACTTTTTCACACTGGCTATAAAAATTACCAACAGCACTGATTTTTTAACCACAAGAGTTTCAGTTAGTCTTAGGCCTTGTGCTTAAAATAATAGTCAAAAAATTAAAATATGATTTTATGATGTTTTGTTTTAAGCCCTTTGCAGTCGATGGTAAACTAACGCCAGAGAGTAATATTCAGTTTGACAAGTACCTCAGACAGTGGTGAGTAAAGTTAACGTTTGGCATCAATTTTCTTTAAGGCTTTACAATAACTGGTCACAGGCTCAGATGTAAATCATTAAATGATGCTACATGTCTCTGTTGTGTTTCTGAACTTAGGGTTTTAAGTTTGGCACCAACAGGTGGTTTACTTAATCTAGTGTGATTATCTGTTACAGCTGTGCTGACTGGGGAGTAAGAGACACAAAAGATTTAAAACAACTGGCAGAACAAAATGGCCTTGATTTGATAAACAGGGTAAATATTTAAATATATATTTAGATAAATACACTTTCTGACATAATGTTTATCTAGTAAGAAAGTTCACTTTAACTGTTATTATAAATCAAAAACTTACTGTAAAACTTATACTTATTCTATATAATCACAAACAAAATCATTTAAGTCGCACTGAGGGGTGGCGTCTACAACTTGCAATTTCGGACGTGCGAGTTTACCTAAGTTACACCTATTGTAAAAATATCCGCTAGACTATTTTCTTGTTTTGAAGATATTGGTTTGAGTTTATATGGCACGTACTATTATGATACTCGTGATCGCTAGTAATCACCGGAAATCCAGCCAAGATTCATAAGTGCAGAATATTGGCTAGAGTTCTAATTTTCACGTATAATCACGCACGTTCGAAGACTTAATAATATCCTGTTTACTAATGTTTCGAAAATAGAATTTCCCAAAGTTTGTTACAACAAACGCAATTGATATAATTGTGATTGAAATTATTTGAAGTCCAAAGTAAACATTTTGTAAAACTTACTCTTGAACTTAATAGCAAAAGCAAAACCTTTAAAACAAAAATTCAAATGAAATCTGCATCGTAACATTATGTTGTAAGAAGATACTTTCCACATATCATCAAAGACAGGATAAAGCATGAGAACGTAGAGCCAGCCGTTGGCTGAAATAATAATTTTTTTGTGATGACACAAAAAGGTGCAAGTTCAATAATTTTATAACGGGTAAAGATTCCGAAAATCATTCAAGATTTCCGTTAACATGGGCACCTGAGGGCTTTAAAAAATGAAGCGGACGAAAGACAACCTGACGGAAAGAGCGGATAGGAAACAGAAAAAAAAAAACCAAACAGCTGTCTTGCAAAAGAGGTTGGAGCCATTATGTGCCGCACGGCACAAAAAATATAAATTTAGGTATTGCCTGGTTTTGAAACCAATTTAAGCAAGCGATAAATACAGTCACGGCGGCGTGATTGGCGCTGCCTTGGCTAATCACAAGATCCCGCGTTGAAATCCCGGCTCAGTCGAGTGTTGAACATTTGTGTGACCTTCTTTTCCGCCAAAGTTCGCTCAGTTTTCCATTCTCCCGAGGAAGATAAAATAAGTACCAGCTTTTGCTGGGGGCTCAACTGCGAAGGATTAGTGTCCCGCCCAGGGGGAGTCAATGACTCTCATCCGCCGTTAACAATACAGAAATCAGAGATGAGCACCGGCTCTAATGGGCAACTAAGGCTCCTAAAATAATCGAGCAAGCTAAGATAATTTTTAACAAGGACTACAATCTCGGAATATATGGTTATTTAAAATGGTGTACAATTAAGAATGATTTAAGAACAATTGAGTTAAAAAATGCGTCTGTATTTTATTTTCTCATTTTTTGTTGACAGCAACTTTCGAAATCCTGATGACTGAGCTTTTCATAAGAAATTGGCTAACGATTCAAGTTCTTAATCCTCCACTCATCAACCGTTTTCAGATCATCACTTCTATTCTATATTGTTCTTTATCTCGGTTTTCTTGGATCTTGCCTTAAGTTCCATCATATCCGACATGAGATTTCTGTTGAGTACTGCTGAAGCTGACAACAGTCCACCAAACATAGCTCCTCCAAACCCACAACTGAGGATATCCTGACCAGTTAAATACAGGCCTGAGATGGGCGTGTCAGGACGAAGGGCCGCCACGGTCTCTGGACTGAAGCGATCCTTGTTGTGATCAATACCATATATCTCCCCACGGGGTGACCCTATGTAGTACTTGTTAGTCACTGGGCTACCAACATCGAAGTACTCTACCTTGTCACGTAGATGGGGTAATAGATTACAGGTTTGCTCCCACATTCGGCGACCAATACGCTGCTTTAGCTCTTCATAGTCGGCACCACGCTTCATGACACGTCCATTTTCCCACTGCTCAAACCACTTGTAAGGAACAAGGGTAACAATCTCACATGTAGATTTATCTTCAAAGCGCTTTTCCCATTCAGGATCCTTGGTTGATGGAAACGAGATAAACATGAGTGGAATGTCTTGTTGACCGGCTTCTTCTGCATCAGTGTCGACAAAGTTCCTAAACGATTTGTCAAGATCATTACTAGTAAAAGCCCAAAGGTTTGATGCCTTCAGTCCAAGCGTTTCTTTTGACCCCTTAAGACCAATGAATACCATCAACCCTGCCCAACCATGTTGAATGCCGCAGGCCCGGGACTTGAGCGAGGGGAAGGGTGATACCTCCTTTGGCAAAAGGTACTCATAAGTGTTATAGAGTCCAGCACCAGATACAACCACAGGAGCAAATATATCAATGTCCCCACTGCTCTTGTGAACACGGACACCTAGAATAAATTAATCAACGTTCAGGTGATACTCAGCAAGAATAACTTAACATAATCTGGCCTTGTTCACACTATACTGGATAAGCTTTCGTGTCAGAACGATCGTTATTCCATACCAGTGTGAACACAGACACTTGGCGGTGTTTACATGATACCGGATCGAGATTCACTCCAGTACGAGTTTGTCCCTGTTCCATACAAATCGCTGCATTTGTTTACATGACACTTAAAAACATTTTCATACCAGAATGACTCATTCCGAAATGAACTCATCCCGGTTCTCGCACCGGATCGAAATTTTCGATCCGGAATGAAATCCGACCACAATTCGTCCCAGTATCGGTACAAAAATGGCTGCGAAGCCAGACTTCCAATAGACTGAGACGAGTAGAGCGTGCGAACTACACTTTCAAATGTTCGTTTTCACGCTACCAAGATTGTTGTTGTCGCTTCACTCCGTTACGAGTTCGTTTTATAAATTTTCATATAAACGCGTAACTGAATTTATTTTCGTTCCGGAATGAATCTCTATCTGGTAACATGTAAACACCGCCTTAAATTAGTAAATAAGCGTTGGGAAGATGACCTCATTACAAGGCTGTGAAAACGTCAGTTACTACTACTGACAATAGTCCTTTTCACGACTTTACTAACCCAGATGTTCACACAACACAATCTACTCATTTAATTTAGTTTAATCAAAGATTTAAATAAATAAACGTAGAATACTCCACCAACCTGGAAATAGTTGTAGGAAGAAACATACAACAGAATATTATTCTAACTCCAAAGAAAGTTTCTAGTTTACACTAAATGAAATGAAAAACTTTTCCCACCTGTAACTTTTTTTGTTTCCTCATCCACTAATATCTTTGAAACTGGTGCCCTCACCAAGACCTTTCCTCCTGATCTCTCTATTGTAGGGATGATGTTTAGGGCTATCTCACTAGCCCCCCCTCGGGGATAGGAACATCCAAACAGGAAGTGGTTCATCAATAAGGCATGCATTGCAAAACTAGCTTCATATGGAGGATTTCCTTTAAAAAAAAACAACCAAATAGGAAGTAAATCATCAACAAGGCATGTAGTACAAAACTAGCTTCACATAGAGGATTTCTTTCAAACAAAGACAATCAAATCGGATGTGGTTCATCAACAAGGCATGCATTGCAAATATAGCTTCACAAAGAGGATATCTTTAAAAAAAGTTAACCAAATACGAAGTGGTTCATCAACAAGGCCTGTATTGCAAATATAGCTTCATACAGAAGATATCTTTTAAAAAAGACAATCAAATACGAAGTGGTTCATCAACAAGGCATGCATTGCAAAACTAGCTTCACACAGAGGATATCCTTTAAAAAAGACAATCAAATACCAAGTGGTTCATCAACAAGGACATGCATTGCAGAACTAGCTTCAAACAGAGGATATCTTTTAAAAAAGACAACCAAATACGAAGTGGTTCATCAACAAGGCATGTATTGTAAATATAGCTTCACACGGACGATATCCATTAAAAAAGACAATCAAATACGAAGTGGTTCATCAACAAGGACACGCATTGCAGAACTAGCTTCACACAGAGGATATCTTTTAAAAAAGACAACCAAATACGAAGTGGTTCATCAACAAGGTATGTATTGCAAAAATAGCTTAACACGAAGGATATCCTTTAAAAAAGACAATCAAATACAAAGTAGTTCATCAAAAAGGCATACACTGCAGAACTAGCTTCACACAGAGGATATCTTTTAAGAAAGACAACCAAATACGAAGTGGTTCATCAACAAGGCATGCACTGCAGAACTAGCTTCATACAGAGGATATCTTTTAAAAAACACAATCAAATACGAAGTGGTTCATCAATTAAGTTCCATCTGCAGACTCTTCATTAGTCCTTATTTTACTCTACCTTGAGCGTGGTGATTAGAAAACGATTAAATTTTGCAACTTGAAGGTAAACAAAAGCAATACTGGGAACATTTTTTATCACATCCTCATTGTCCCAAGAACTCCAAAAAATGTCTTTTAATTTTTTAGCGACAACTTCATGCAGGTACTCTATGCATTCCAACGTGCAGTTATTGTAAATTATTATTATATAAATTACAAGTGTTCTTTTCGCGACCTCATCTGCTCGCTACCTTCACTATTTACAATAAGGATGACGAGCAGATGATCGTATGAAAGAACACAAGCAAACTATTCTATAATGTACAGTAGCTGCACAATGGAATGTATTGAGCTGTGCACCTAAATATTTGTTGACAACACTGTTTATGATGAATAAACACCCGACAACAATACACATAATTTGACATAATTTATTTCACTTCAAAATTATACTGTGGTAGCTTTGATGTTGACTTTTGTACTGGTTGTAAATTGGTCACTGCTACTGATGATAGTCTTCTGCAGTACTCAAACCAGTCAGTCACAACATAATTTTTCCTTCTCCAAAAGAGTGTTATTTCACTAGTTGTACTTACCATAGTCTCCAAAGGAGTATGCCAATACTGCTCGAAGATCCTGGTTATCTGTAAGTTCCTCAAATACTTCTGTCACAGTTCTTTTTGAGTACTTGAAGTAATTGGTCATCAAGTTTATCAATCCAGTCTTTACAAAAAATGAGGCAAGCCATTTAGGCATTACCTTTAGGCTAACCATGCTTGGTATCCCTCGACGAACATCCTTGAAAAACAGTATTTAAATAAATGCTATTTATGAGGAATGCAGCTGTTATACCTGTAGTGCATAAGTTCTTTGAAATGATAACTATTGATATCAAATAACTAACAACACAATGACTAAATTTTTAGTGCAAGTAATGATACAAATAAATTTGTTGATTGCATCGTTGTCGATTCATTTGTGGTATTTGGCTCCTGCCAATTGGAAGATAACATCTGAAATAGCAAAAAAGATCCAAGTATTTATTCAGAAGTGTCTCCGGATAATCCTACAGATAAAGTGGTCAGACAAAGTTTCAAATGCAGAAATTAGGAGGCGGTACTTTCATGAAAACATCATGGTGGAAATAACACACAGAAGGGGGCAATTTATTGGACACATTTGCTGAATGGACAGTACATCCATCAGCATGACAGGGCTCTTTTGGACACCTGAGGACAAATGCAAAAGAGGACGCGCCCCAGGGCAACATGGCGTAGAACATCAGAAAAGGAGTTGGAAGATCTGGGGTTGTTCTGGACAGTTATCAGGAAGAAGGTGCAGGATCAAAAGTGCTGGACAACAGTTGCAGGGGCCATAAGTGCCCGATGGCATGACAAGGACAGATGATGATTATGATTTGGCTCCTAATGAGTTCTTGCAATTGCCAAATCTGAACCCCATTCAAGTCCTTATTTGTTGAGCACTAACCTTACTTTACGAATAGAAAACAACCAATCCTGACACATAGCTTGAGCCTAACATCCTGTCACATTACAATTTAACAGACCAATCAGTAATCGCATACCATACTATATAAGTATTCTACTGACACACCATTCCTCACTTGACTCTGAAGATGACTTCTACACAGATTGTCAAAACATCAGTCACGAACATCAACAACAGTCCTCAGAACTAAACTAACCCGGATGAGCTGAACATACAATCTACTACAGAAACTGGCTCCAATGGGCCACTTAGGCTCATAAATGGAATTAGCTAGATACTGCATTATCACTTACTGCCAGAATTTCCAGGTACTTATCAATAGCTTTGGTTTCATCTGGGAATTTATCCAAAAGTGCTGCTCTGAATTCTTTCTTCCCTGCGACAATAGGGTAAGACCTCATATTATCCGGGTAACCTAACAACACAGTGTCATAGTGTTTTTCCAGGGGAACCCATACAAGTTGGGCATCAGTGATTTGGTCAATAAGAAACCGTGTTGCACTGTTGCTTTGCATCTCACCAGTGTAGTGTATACCAGTATCAAATTCAAACCCTGCAAGAAAAGAAAGGTAAAGAGTAAGTGGTAAAGGCAAAGTTATTATTATTATTATTTTGTCTTCTAACACAGCTGCTGCTAGAATAACAAAGGCATTAGGCCACTTCCCGTGGCCTCAGATGACCTCCAGTCTATCTCTTGTCCCAATCCCCTACTTCATTCTCTTTCTAGCACTCTTCGTAGAATCCTAGTGATTCCCAGTTTAAAGCATGCTATTATCATGGGAGTCAGGTTGGCGTAGCGGTCATCACTCATGCTTCCCACCTCTGCGACCGGGATTCGACTCCCAGGCTCCGCATGTGGGCTGAGATTTGTCAATCTCTATCTGACTCCGAGGGTTTTTCTCCAGGTACTCCGGTTTTCCTCCTTCTGACGCTGTGCTCCGAGGTCACACATGGTCCATATAGCGGCAGCATCTGGCGCCTATACATGCTCTCAGTCTGACCTCGTTGAGCTGTTAGCATAGAATAGCCACTATGTGGAATGCAAAATGAACGAGTTTATTATTATTATTATTATTATTATTATTATTATTATTATTATTATTATTATTGTCATTATCATTATTATTATTATTATGTGATTGTTGGAGATGACATGGCTCAGTGATCAGGGTACCAGATTTGAATTTGGTTGATCTGGATTCAAACACTACTCTGACCACTGTTTGGATTTGTCTTCCAGTCACCCCATGCCACAGGGCCGACAGTAGCTAAAGTTGATTGGGAGAGGTGGGAAGATTTTATCGCATAATTGCCAAGTTTTTGCGAATGTCGAGTGTGAGACTTTCTCAAAGCTGCGCATACAGTACAATAGTGAAACAGTGTTTATTTGCAAACATAGGCCGAGAACGTGCATAAAATCCTGAGCTTGGGTTGCAGGCAAGCAAACATTTTTGAAAATATTTTAAAATAGAAACTTTGAATAGATGTCCTAGCCAAGTATGTCTTGCTAAAAAGATTAAATATAGCCTTAGAATTGGGAGGGCTGGTGCACACCCTACCCCCCCCCCCTGCCCCTGCTGCATCCGCCTTGTCCAAGACTCAGATCAACCACACATTTTTAATAGCCAACCACCTTGGTTCTTAACAATAATATGTTGTACTTGAAGATACTCAATGCAATTTGAGCTGAAATAAAGTATTAGTGTTTATTTTGTTTTTTGTGCACATAATTTAACTAATATCTTATATTTGCAGAACTTTGATTTTTATCTCTGCACTCTGTTGATACACTGTGCTGAGACTGGAGAGGCCTGATATAATATTCTTTATAAGATATTTAGGTATTTATTATTAAGTGTTTAGAAAATAGATATTATAAATGCTGCATGCTTTGTCAAGCACAACACCAGCACTTCTGCCCTGGTCTCATTGCTAATTGGCTGGGTCTCGCTTGAACATCAATGTCTTGTCGCTCAAGCTACAGATTTCAACGAAAATTAATATGTAATGAGCTAGTTAACATCTCATTTCCTCCATGTATCCAAGAAAATAGATGGCCAACTAGAGTGAACACAGACAAGTACAAACAGATACATAGCAATGTCTTTTTTTATAAGAAACAAAATCATCCCCTTCCTTATTTCAGTTGCTGAAGTCTTAGTTGTCATGGAAACTCTGGAAGATAGAAAAAGAATATGAAGAATACACCAATCAAATTCAGAAACTTAGAAGTTTAGACATGTATATACAATTTTAGCGGCAGAAATAAGGTGAATATTTCTAACCATTTAGCTATAACTACAATTTTATTAGTAAAGTTTATAAAATAATAAGTAAGCAGATAGAGTTATCTTGGTAAGCAGGCCAACAGGCAGCCCTCCAGCTACCCTAGTTTGGCCCCATTTTAATTTATACTTCTTATATTATCTTTTGCTCGAAAAGGCATTAGGCCAAATAAAATAAATTCCCAGTCATCAGCGCCCGCATTGCAAAAAAGCCGCTGCGTCAATTTTTTTTACAGATAATTAAAAAACTAAGAGAAAATTACAATTTTCAACATTGACTTGATAAAATCTTTTTCGGTAAATAATGATCAGCACTTTTTAAGAATATTGCATCATGCATCGCGAGCTCACTCTGCAAATGCAAATGGTGGTCACTCACGTTTTTTACAATGGTTTTTGTTATCCGATCTTATATCTTATCTTATCTTATATCTTATCTCCTTTTGCTTCCCCTTGATGAAGGTGGCACTCCTCGACTTCTTTGCTTTGAATTTCGAGTGTGCAGAGTGTGCAGCGGAGCAAAAACACTAAAAAACTGGTTCAAATGTTCGGTACCAGAGACTTCTATGTCTGTTGATCTATATTGTGATTATTCTCCTAAAAAACAAACGCGTGCCCCATTTACTTTTTAAAAACATTCTGGTGAGAAACCGGGAATTTATTTTATTTGGCCTTATATTTCTCATGTTAAAATTAAAAAATCTTTGGGCAAAATGAGCGTTTCAAAGTCTTTAAAAAGCACCAGCTAATAAGAGAACAAAAGCTATATTCTCCCAGCTTTAAAACCCAAGCACGGCTCTTATTAAATTCCGAAATTCCATGACCATGATTTTTTCCGTGATCTTTCGCAATATTTCATGACCTTGCAATTGTACTGTTCATTTTTTTTGCCAAAATACATCAAAAGAACCTTCAATTACTTTTCCCTGGCGCGTTAGCCAAAATGAAGGAAGAGAACAACCGTTACTTTCAGATATTTGAGCAAATGAACTTGTATAAAGGCTTTTTTATTCATTATGTTATTTTTATTTAACCCTATCTATGTTGTACCAATTTTCCCTGACTTTCCATGACCTAACCAAAATTCCATTGTCTTTCCAGTCCTGAAAAAAGTTCTAAAACTCCATGACTTTCCAGGTTTTCCATGACCCGTAAGACCCCTGTCACGACATCCCACTTGAAAAAAAAAACTTAACCACAAAATCTACCTTTTTCGTGAAATGTATGGCAACATCCCCCGGCTTGATCGTGCTGTTCAAGGACCAGAACTTTCTTCCCGGCTCTCGAAAGTAGAGCTGCGCAGGTTAAGCTACCAATTCCACTGCCAATAACGATCGCATCCAGGTTCTCTGGGACTTTTTTTCCTACAAATCCTTGCTTTAGGATTTTATCTCTTTCTGCCTGGTCAAAGATGACTGGTGCAGCGGTACGTCTGGTGTCGCTTGCAAAAGGATTTGGACCACGATTTGACCTCGAACGAAACCACGCTAAAGAAAGAGGCAAGATGACGGCTATAACCGCTGATAAAAGGAGTGTATAATTGGAACTGGTTATAGCTGATAGCACGAAACCAACAACTGCTTCTACAACTGCCATGATTCACTACTGACTAGTCTACAACTGTGACGATTGTGCAACAAATATCAGTAATTTATTTGTGGAGCATATGTTCACAGGCTGCCCAGCTAATAATTCTCTGACAAAATGCAAGTTTCAAGTTTCAAGTATATTTCGTAATTATTTACAGAAAATAGACTGATCAATAAGATTTAATGTACGGATACATAGTTACAAAATAATCTGGGCAGGTAGGTTGACAAAACAGGAATCGACACAAAGGTAAAAAATACTACGTGTAATGTTATAAAGCGTCTCCCTGCTCGAGCTGTAAAAAAAATGCTCTCAATAATATATTTTTCAATCAATGTACAGACTGTACAACACAGTTGATGCGGTTTTCAACCTATCTAACACATCATCTATAGATTAGTCGAGCTACTGTTGCGCCACGTGTTTTTTGTAATGTGTAAAAGCTAGTGAACGAAGGAACTTTGGACTCTGAAAATTTTTCCAGACAATTTTCTAGACTGGGCGAACGTTAACTGACTGGGCGGCCTCTGTTTGTGCCGCAGACTGTTCCGCAATCAAAAAGAGAGATGGTCAGCTGTTTCAACCATTATTAGCTACCAGGCTTTTCTCGAGGTGAAACACGAAGGTACAGTGAGCAGGTTTAGTCATGAAGACGGAGACGAAAAAACGTATCCAAACAGTGGTTAGATTAACGAAGACTGCTTTTCATTGGGGATTTATACCATTAATAATTTACTTAGGTAAGTATTCTTTGTACAGATTTGAAATTTTGTATTGGGACATGGCGGATAACGCATCATGTTCACACACGCGGTTGATTGATGCACATGTGTGTGTGCTTGATGTTCAGAGCAACTTTGTTCAGAGAGCGAAACCCGGAGTTACATATTTAATTAGTGCTCCTATTTCCACCGTTGTTGAGATTAATTTGGGTACTAACATATTTGAAGCCAACAAAAATAATCTCTTGTATGATTAGACTGGGAAGCCTGTGTACATTTATAACGATTGTCGCAAAACCAAAGAAATGCGACTTATTCACACTTTAGGCACTCTCATTCTGAATCCCAACGGTATAAATGAACGCTTTGCATTTAATTAGACTCTTGTCATTCCTGACCCTTTTGTCTTTTCATTTTTTGTCTCGTTATCCTTTTGTCTTTTCAACTTTTTATCTTTTTCTTACATTGTTTTTATCTTTTTTCTTACATGTTTTTTCCTCACACATTTCTATCCCTCTATTTCCTTTTGTAATCGTTGTTTACGTTACTATATAACCACCTCTCTACTTATCTCCCACACACTCTACTCCGACAGACTATAATCCGAAACATCAGTTTCATTTCACTACTTACGGTGTCAAAGTTAAAAATCATCAAACTGTACATATTTTTGGTTCAGTGCTTTTGATTTTTTGCAATGGTCAAGCAAAGCTAAAAGTTGAAAAAGGCTAAGTATTCCATCTTGCTAGTTAACCTGTTGATTTTTTCACGCTGTCTAAAGGTAAATCATCTAATTTTTCCAGGTTTAAAGAAAGGTGGAGAACCAGGAATGCCAGAACCAACTTTGCTGAGGTGATTTTTACAAGTGCCTTTTCTACACGAGTTTTTACGAGAATCCATCAGCAGTTTTAGTAACAAGTGGACAAAAATCTTTTCCCAAGATATTTTTATTTTAAGAAATTTCCAGCCTTGATTACTGAGTTTGTAATGTTCTGATTGGTTCACTTCATCTCAGTTATCAGCTCATATACCGAATGACCTAATATAGAAACATCGTTTTCCATGTGTTTTGTATAAGTGAAACGAAATTCAATAGAATTGACTATAATTTCTAAGTGTCTAATTGTATAGAATTGAATAAATAAAATAGAAAAATTATTCCACTTTTGTCTTGTTGGATATGAGGTGAAAATATCCAACTTGGTACTTTGCGCCTTGTCAGCTGTCCATTACCTCACATCCAATGCATGTTCATGGAAGTTATTAAATACTCTACCGTTCTATTTTGCCTGTATTCAATACTCTATTAAAAGAGATTGTTTGGTGTAATACCAAATGTAAAAACTTAGATTTCAAGTTTCCATAAGTTACTTGTAAAATGTGGTAAAATGAAATTCAACAACAAAGAACTTTTTGTTTTTCTGTAAACTTTGACATTTTTTCCCTTACTCCCATGGAAAACTGTTTTTGGCATTATTACAGGGAATGTGTTAAGATCTCAATATTAAATGAATAGAAATATGATACAAGTCATGAATACTTGAAATTTCTCTGGTACAGGATTTTTGTCCTCTAAAGCCGCTTGAAAACTTTTAGCTGAAACTTGTGTGCAACAACGATGCGAAACAAGTTACACGGTGCAACTCATTTTTATCACCACTGAGATTATTGTGATTTTTGCAGTAGAAAGTGGTTCTACTTTTTGTGAAGCCTGTCTTGCAACAGAAATTCAAAAGTTTCACGAAACCGACTATGTTACACAGTGCAATGCCTGTTGAAACTTGTTTCACATTGTTGTTGCACACAAGTTTCAGCTAAAAGTTTCAATGTGTAACAGAGGCTTATGACTGAAATCATCAATATCTTGATGGGTTCCTACTTAACTTTTAAATATCTTCAAAGCTGTGTTCTTTTTCATTCTGTTTTTGTAAGAATGGATTTCATGTTGCACTGTCATTGGAGATCATTCCTTCAAACTGATTATTGCAATCACATAATTTATTTGATTATTGCAATCACATCATTTATTTGAAAATATTTTACTTAAATTAATTTAGTTTGTAAAGATGGAGTTGATTGTACCAATGACACTGTTCTTATAAGAAAACATACCTCCTTCAAGAGAGGAACTGATGATTTAATATCATAAAAGGTTAAAAATAATATGTAATAAAACTAATTTAATTTGATCACAATTATGAGATATATTTTAATAAATATCTAACTGTTGTCTTTTTACATTTATTTCTAGTCTTCTTTGGGCATAATGAAGAGAATCAATATACCACTGAAATGAAGAGCTTCAAGACCAAATTACAATGGAACTTGGTGTTAATCTGACTGATTTGTTTACAAGATGGCTAATTTGACTCAACATACTTTTATATATATTTACTTTTACTTGTAAAACATATTCTGCTGTTTTGCTGAATGAAAAAATAATTTCAAAATTCAAATTAGTAAAAAAGTGCTTGTTGGGGAGTGGGTGTGGAGGTTGTGATAAATGCTTTGAATATTCAAAGCAGTAAAAAAGAGCTTGTGGGGAATTGGGGGTGGGGACATTGTCATAAATGCTTTGAATTATTTTAAAAATTAAAACTGAAATGTATGAATTATAATTCATGTAACTGAAACATACTTTGCTTTATGGGCAGATCTTAGCTGTCATTATTTATTTTCTGCTTCATTACTCTGAGGGCAGAGTCAGAAAATACATCGAGTTTCTTATTTTTTGTTTTCGTCAGGTCACACTTGTTCATTTGCACAGCAGGTGCACCAAAGTTCTGTGCTATGTGCATGTGAAAGCCTTGTATTTGTTTGAAAAAATTGGATATTTTGTATGTTGTTTTTGTCCATTTTTTTTGTCTCAGCTTGCCCATGTGACATACATTTTTCGCACATATAGTCGGGCCGCAGAGCTGGGGGGGGGGGGCCACGGGGGCAATTGCCCCCCCCCCCCTATTTTT
>JAODFW020991692.1:0-10247 GCA_027575235.2 Palythoa mutuki | reverse complement strand
GCAATAATGGAATAAAACAATAAAATCAGTCGAGCTTAGCTGACTGTAGAAATATTTAAGTATTAAAATGCAATGATATTAAAAGTAAAAATAATAATTGTTCGCTAGTGTTCTTTAAAGTTCTTAATTAAAGGCAGATATGCTCTGGGAAAATCCCTGCGTTCGTTGACTGTGTTGTTATCAATTGTTGAATAAAAGGACTCTAAAAACAGCCGTCTGGCAAAATTTTGTTTGTTAGTTTCTAAGATTCATGCATAGCATGGATGTATGTCGTGCGCAGTGGTCATAGCATGGTGACGTATTGCTGATTATAATAACCTTTTCGTCCGACAGGTTTAAAATGAAGACTGGAAAATGCAAACTGGTAAAATGCAGCCTGATCAATATAAGTTGAAATATTATTATTATACACAAAACTAATGTCATCACAACAGGTGTAACATTTTTACATCCAGTCTGCATTTTGTTCTTAGGGTGGCATGAAGACTAAAATGCAGACTGGCTTGACTTCAAGAGTTTTATGCAACTAAAAGACTTTAGATGCATTAAGCAAATCACAAGGAAAAATCATCATAGCAAAATACATCACCATATATAAAATTATACATCACTCAATAACAATTTTTTATGAGGATCACCAATAGGGTTCTGAGATCCTGCTTTCCTGCTCATTATTTTCTGTTAATCCCACCATCTGCCCTTTTTTACTTGGGAGTCCCGATCCTGCCCCCTTTTTGAAGACATTTTTACATTTATTAATTATTAAATAATGATTAACACACAATCTTTACAGAAATAAGCATAAAACCCCTGTTACACTGTACAATTTTCTAAGCAACTTGTCATTGAATGTCATTGCGAGACAAGTTGCTGGAGAATTGCAGTGCAACATGAGTTGTCTCACAATTTTTTGTTGTTGCTCAAAGCATTGCACAAAGCAGAACTCAATTCTACTTTTCACAACAGTTTGCAGCAACTGGCAACACCATTGCAAAGTGTCTCACCCATCCAACAACTTTTCTTGCACTTTTAAATTCATTTTTTCCAAGAGTGTTTTGGCACACTTCTTGTTTCATTCCGATCAGCTAATTGGGTATGGCCAAAAATATTGCAAGTTGCTTAGATTGCATTTCAGCTAATGTTAACACCTAACTTCAGCAACTTGCAATGCTACATTTTTTAACCACTGCATGACAATTGCAAGTTGTTGAGAAAATTGCACAGTGTAAGACGGCCTACCTATATGTAGGTTGCAGATAAGTAACCAGAAATGATTGCTACATTTCCTATTATCTGTTTTAATGTTTTGTTTTGTTTTGTTTTTTCCACATATCAGTGAAAGAAGGAGATTGCATGTTCACTCCCATATTCCTAGTCATGGTTGTTTTGGAAGACAATCAGCTGCATCCCCCCTCCCTGAAATTTTTATTCAAAAGTTGCTGTTGCTAGCCAGATTATTATTGGGGGGACCTGCCCCCCCCCCCAAACCAAATTATTGGGGGGGCACCCTAGTTCTGCCACCCATGCTTTGTTGTGGAAGAAGTCTGCACAGATGCACTGGAATGGGTATGCAGGAAGCGCTGGCAGGTGGGCTGGTGTACTTGGTTGAGATGAGATTGGAGCAGCTTGCACAAAATGCAGGATGTGGATTCTGCACGTGCAGTCATAGCAGTTACCCCTTGGTGAGCTGACTCCATTTCTCCAACAGCAAAATGGTCTCTTCACTTGCCCACATTCTCCCTCTCTTCCTTCTGCTTCTGCTCACTACCATCTTTTTTAGACATGTTTTAAACTGCCTCACTCATCATGAGGTAGTTCGGTAAAATAAGATTTCGATGTGTTTACATGTAATGTGAATGCAAAAAATTAAACAGGACTTCATGTTTTATTAAACAACTTTTAAACAGGTTTAAAGCTGATCTGGTGTGAAAATTGTATTAATCACATTAGTTAACAAAGTACTCATTCTAGCTAAAATATTTACAAAACTAATACTGTATAGGCTGCTAACCTTCAACAGTCATTCTCTCTGGATGGTCTGTGCAATAGAACGACATCAAACACTCTGTCAAACTCAATCTGACTTGGACATTTTCCACCGTAATCAGAATGTGACCTAAAATTATCCAAAACATTTATTGATTACTAGTTACTTCAGGTATATGAAAAAAGATGGCTGAGCCATGTTATGATGATGTCAAATGGTCAACTGACAAAGAAGAACTGAGGTGGTCCTGTGTTTCCCACACAGGAAACAAAATAGAGGGAAAATTTAAGACAACATTACAATGGTCAACTGACTACCTGTCAAATTATAACCCAGTTTCTCTTGTAGGCCTCTTGTAATGGACAATGAATAACAATGAGTTAAAGTGGAAAGAGAAATATGTTCCTTATATGGGCATGAGCTTTGTAAAGTCCTTGTGATTACTATTGCTTTTAAATGCATTCACAATTTTAAATCCGTACCAGTACAATTTATTTTGTACTGACCAGTACAACTTGTTTTTGAATTGGTACAATATATTTTGAACCGGTACAATTTGTTTTGAACTGGTATAATTACCAGTAGTTTTGTTTCTGAACTAGTTCAATTTGCTTTGAACTAGTACAATTCATTTTAAACTGGTACAATATCATTTGAACTGGTACAATTTGTTTTGAACTGGTACAGTATTATAATTTTATTAGAGAAGGAACTAGGACCTAAAATAAGAAACATGCTTGTGTGGCATAGTGGAGAAGAAAAAAGACTAAAGTTCCAAAGGTTGTGATTTCAATTCTAAATCATTCTGTAAGTACAAAAAAAAAGAAAACAAAAACAAAAAAGGAAGCAATGGTGAAGAAAAATGTGGGTTGGGACACCTCGGTTGGGAGGGGGGTTAGGGTTAAAGGGATTAGGGACTAGGGTTAACTCGGGTTGCGGGAGTTGTATAGGAAAGAGTTAGGGGGATGGGGTTATAGGAGGAAGAAGAATAGTTGCATAGATTTTTTGCGGAAAATAAAGAAAAATTGTACTGGTTCAAAAGAAATAGTGCCAGTTCAAAAGAAATTGTACTGGCTCAAAACAATTTGCACTGGTTCAAAACAAATTGTTTTAGAGATCAAAACTAAACTACGACATAATTATATAATTATTCTGTTTAATGTGTCAAGCAAAATTAGTTGATTGTGGTTCTGGTTCAGTTTGCCTCTACAGCAAGAACAAATAATATTGGTGAGCTGGAGCCTCAACCTCCACTGCACACATTTTGCTGTGTGTTATTTTTATGGACTTGTAAGTTTATGAGAAAGTTAGATTGAATTGGGAAACTTCAGGCAAAGTGATGAAAGACCAGGAAATACAGAGGCCCCTTGTGGAAGCTCCATGTGTCAATAAGCTACAGCTGTAGGCATTAATGGCTGACGACACAAAGAAAGATAAGAAATTCATGACTGTCTCTCAAGCTGTAGCTAATATATATAATTATTATAGTAGTTGGAAAAGTTTTTCCAAGATGACCAACAAGAAGTGAAATTGAGTCAAGATCACTTGTAAGTAGTATACAAGATTAACCAGCTCACCTAGTTCAGTTAAGAGGTTAACAATTGAGTCAGCATATGTCGCCTCATCTGATGATTTTTCCTTCAAAAATGTTTCCCTACACAAAAAAGGAAAATAAAATTACAGTTTTTATTTCACTTAACTTGTAACAGTTTCAGTAGTCACTGTCTGATAGGTCCACAAATTTGCCTTAATATTCAAAATAAAGGGCTTAATGCAAAAAATGTCTGACATACAGTATACGTAAGTGACTTTTGGTTTAGTTGTGAATTGTTCATTTTGAGATATCATTATTTTAATTGGCCTACTGACAGTATCATCGATCTCCAGTAAAACAACACACTGTACATAGTAAACCTGCCAGCAAGTCTTTCTGAGAACTCTTTTATTTTCACATGCTCATGAGCACTTACCCACTGATGTTGATTAACTCACACAGAGGTTTCTCATAGGCAGATTCAGTCTGTAGTCTCTCTGCACATATGGTTAACATTTCACACACCATATCCACATCCCTCATAAGCTGATAGTCAGTTAAGAATAATTTTGTGTAACAATTAAAAAAACAAAACTGAATGACAAATGGCTGCTGTACAATATTGTGTGATCCAGACCTCACAATAAATTATTGTCATCACAGCTACAGTGCATGATAATTGAAAATCCATAAGTGTTCTCCAGTGATTCAGATCCCCTGTGATGTGGGTGAACCGTCAGCATGGACCTCAAATGACTCACAGCCACCACAGGTGAGGCAGACCCACATTTAAATGTTTAAATGAGCCGACCTGCCACAACTGAGTAAAAGCTCTACATTTCTGATAAAATTCATCAGCCAATTGCAATTCCTAAAAAAATCTTAGTTTTCAGGCCCTGATTCAGACTATAAATAACAAATAATGGCTTGTAAAACATGTTGAAAAACTACATGAATTGTGAACAAAATGTTTTGCAACATAAATACATGTTTCAAATGAACAAAAAACAAACTGCTGTATATGTATATATGTTAATCTGAAAGCAAACTGTCTTTTGGAGGGTCCCCCTATTCCACCTCCCAAAGAGAGTTTGCTCACAGAATACCATAAAGTTTGCTAATGGTGCCAGCTCAGCCTCCATTTAAGCGGTAAATTGCTCTCCAGCAAAATTTTTGTGAATCCTTCCGCACTCGTACAAACACATATGACCAACTTTTGGGGTTTTCAAAGTTGGGGTCTATGGTGTAGCTCAGTGGGTAAAGGATCTGACAGGTCTGTAAATGAAAGGGTCATTGGATCAGGATTAACTCCTGTCGGTGACTCAGGATCATTGTCTAAGTAATTCAACTTGACAAGCACTTTCTTTCCAAATAAGTTTCTCATGCTAAACAACTGAATCTTTAGATATGTTGTTAAAGTATATCATATTTACAAAATATTATCAGCCCCATGATAAAGTATAATGTACTATTAATATTTAATTGCCTTTTCCTGGTTAAGGATACAAAGCCTTTCCTGTTGAATTTTACAAGCCTGTGTATTGCTCGAACATGGCGGTCCACCAAGGTTTTCTGCAGAATAAATCAATGTAATGGAGTTGTAAGAGTCTGTTCATGGGACAGGAGTTATGAAAGAACTTCCTTTTTGTTGCTGCTGAGTCCTAAGCCTGTAATAGTTTGATTAATAAGAGGCTACTTAAGAAGAAATTAACCTCATAATTGAAATCATCTGTTACTGTTATCAATTACTGACTGACTGTCAACGTCAATGATTATACATTATAGCAGTTTCATGATTTGAGATCACAGAGGTTTCTAGATAGATTTGTATTAACTCATACAAAATAAATATCTAGATTATAAATGTCGATTTTACTGCCTCTTGTCTTGAGTTTTGAATACACAATCTTTTTAATATGCAAAGCTGGTTAAAAAAACTTTCCATGCAGAAATCAGACTTATGCACTGGCTTTATACCACCTTCAAACAAACGAAGGTTTTTAGTTAGGTTTATATCTATCAAACAGTGATTTTTTAATAACAATCACACACAATCCAGGTCCAGGGCAACTAAAAGACTACTTTAAAGTGAGCTAAAACATTTTACGTTTTTAGATTAAAAAAAGATTAAAAAAATATCACAAACTTGCTTCCTATAGGACAAAACATAAAACTGCTTTTTTTAAATTACAATTTGAAACAACAGCAACTAACTACAGAAAACAATAAAAAATACTTCGTGACCCATAACATTTAAAAATAAAGTTAAAACTAACTTACCGAATGTCTATCTGTCAGTAACTTGTATGCATTGGATACAGAACCTGCTTCGGAAACCACTTTAGTCGTTTGCTATATTCACAACACAGACAGTGAATCAGTACTTAACAAATACATTTTTAAATAAAATTAAACTTCAAGATTTACCTTCGCTGTGTTTTCTGCTACTATCAAGGCATCGTCTGTCACAACAGCATTTATTACTGGAATCGGATTGGCAAGGCTAAGCGCCGCCATTTCGGCTCTTTGCTCCCAGAACGTTGCTAGGCAACCACAGTTTAAACCAACGGAAGATCGTGAGAGCCTAAGTACTAGTGGCGACAACTACTTTCCGGGCCGTAGAGGGTGTTACACGGAGGGATGGAAATGTGAATCATTTTCGAGAGCAGCGAGTGAATAAAATGTTACTTTTAACACGAGAAACTAAAATTCATATCATCAGGCCGCCGTGTAATTTTATTATTTACTTAACAATTATTCCACGAACGCGCGTTGGATACGAGGTGACAGATAGCTGACAAGGCGCTTCGCGCCGAGTTGGCTATTTTCACCTCATATTCCACAAGATGTGTATGGAATAACTGTTTCATTAAATTTATTCAATTCTAAACAATTAGACACTTAGAAATTGTAGTCCAGTTCTAATGAATTCTGTTTCACTTTTATAAAACACACGGAAAATACAACGCAAAGCAGTCGTGTCCCATCATGCATCTCGGCCTGCACCAACGATCGTGAACCTAATAGTTCTAGGCGAAACGTTGCTAAGTTTCAGAATAATGTCCAATAATAGTTATTATTTATTATTTATCTATTCACTCAACTGGATGTCTAGCATTCACCGTTTTTTTAGACCAAGTACATCTTGATATTTTCACAAGGCCATCTATTGGGAATCTGACGAGAGTATGTGAGCCATTTTCGTCTGCTCCTTAGCTTGTGACCCGTTTCTCAAACTCTCAGACAAATTCCACAGTAGCATGACCTTGCAACCCGGCTTCAAGCTAAGCCAAGGACTTGTTGAGCGGGACAGTCAGACGTTGTAGGTGTGTCGCCATTGATGTCGGTAATGAACTCCATAAACTCATCCGACATACTTCTCATGACATTCAAATTGTACATAGCTGCGCTTTTAAAACTTTTAGAAAAGATGTGCGAAGAGCCATGTTTGATCGATTCTCTTCAAGGTTTCTAGTAAGTGACAGGAGGAATTCGATCGTTTCTTGACGACAATGACCAACTCTCACATAACTTAGCGCCTAAAGAAATCATTGTTTTGCCTCATCAGTTTGGTCAGTTCATATCAGTGGGGGAAGGAAAGCTTGAATATAGCGGAAATAAAGGCATAGTTGCCATCATCGAACATATTTGGCACAAGCTTTAATTGCCAAAAATCGCTCGCCTACTACAATTACTTGTTTCCCGCCAAAGGGACAAGCGTACCTTGGCTGACAGCAATTTCAATTACGTTCACCAGGTCCAAGCTAGACATACTTATTTCGTCCAAAATAACTACGCCCGACGACTGAAGACGAGAGAGGACAGATAAATTGCATTTTGCATTGTTTACCAATTTTCGCCACGGTAAATTGGCTGTACCTAGACCGTAGGTAGAGTGAACAGTACTCGCGGTCGTAAATAGTGAAAGCAAGACCATTTGAACACACAATCACGAATGATTTAGGGTTTGTCAACGAATAAAAAAAAATTAATAACGTCCAAAAAGGGAAAAGCCCTGGGAACGAGGCTGGTCCAATGGACGTAATTCTGAAACCCCCTCCCCCCCTACCACCATAACGTCCATTCTATACTTTTCTTTATATTGCTAAAAGTCAAGCTACTGTATTAACCAATATCGCACTGTCGCAAAATCACCCTGAAAATATATACAATATGTCCCCTGCCTGACGTGGCATTGGACGAAGAAAAGCAGATTTGAATGTGATTGCAGTTGTGTCTTAATCGTGATTGTCATATATGAGCTGGTTCTTGGAATATATCAGTTTTCAGTTGATGTAACAATGGAGTGTTTCATAAATGCTTACTTTTGAAATTAGGTATAAGTTTGTTTAAATGCCAAAAAATATTTTTCCATAACGTCCACGGCTAACCCCCGCTAACCCCCCTCCCCCCTTAACGTCCATTGGACTATATTATGTCCCTCTAAAGTGGGTCCTGTTCGACTGTCAACCTGCAAGAAAGGTCATGCAAGTCTAATTTACAAAAGCTTACATGTAACTCACGCAATGAATGCATATCGTGAGATACTAGACTTGTAACATACCCCATTTCTTGTGAACTACATGTGTGAGTGTTGTAAAATTACACAATAAAATTGTGTGTTTTCAACTTTTTTTAGACGTGTGATATTTCTAACGAGAAGCGATCGATGTACTGTATAAACAGTCACGGCCTTCTTTCCCCCAGGGGACGGGTAATAGTTAAAGATTTTAACGCACGACATCGATGCAAATCAATCCTCTTCTCCCGGCTTAGGTTCAAATATGGACTCAGGGAATCGAGGCATTTTCGTTGGTGCACGCGTTGCGAGTACCGTGCATCGGTAGACTTTGACGTTGTGAGCAAAATATCTCGAGAAATATTTTTCGTATGACAACAACAACAACATATTTATTAGCACTCAGAATCAGAATGAGGATGAAATTTGAACACAACCGAGAATAGACCTTTTCACGCTTGTTTGAGTCAGTTAAAAATTAATATTATTGCAATTTAAACGGCAGAAATGAAAAGAGCAGGTCGAAGTTAGTAAGTACCAAAAATTCGGGTTTTTTTTATCTTAAAAACTGTGGTAGTAATGAAGATTTTAAAAACACAATTTCGTACGAAATTTTAAAAGAAAACATATGAAAGTTTGCATGAAATCGAGGTTAGGAGGGCATCGACAAGATGGGTAAAATTAGTTATAGCATTTCTATTTAAATTAAGCGATAGACAGCGCTCAATTCCATCCCAAATTTTGCAGTTTGTCAGCTGGTTCAAAACACGAGAATTGTTTCGCTTGTTTTAAAATAGATTATTTGCTCGTCGTCGTGGTACATTAGAGACCTTAAGCAAAGACAACGATAACGCCAGCGACGACAACTCACGGAAAAACTATTTCTGATTTACTCTCTACTTCTTTCTGCGGATCATCAGGTTTTTGTTTTGTCCGCTGTTTTCTCTGGAAAAAGGCAAAGAAATGTAGAGAACATTTTTGTTTTAACGTCCTTGTTGTCTAAAGAACTCCAAAACAGTTTTTTAGCGTTCTGTTTTTAGCGACAACTACTTAGTTCCATGTGCTCATGCAACTCGATGCGTTCCAACGTACGTTTATCATGTCTACTATGTTCTTTCACGTCGTCGTTGGCGTCGCGGTTATTGGTTTGACTATAACAATAACAACAACAATAATTTATTGCTCTCTTAAGACATTATTTACATTAAAGAGTGTAGTAAAGCTCAAAACGTTGGAAGGAGCACAAGCCACTTGAAAATAGTAGAAACTAGTCGCGTCAAGTGACTTTGATCAAGCGAGTAAAGTTTGGGATTTGAAATGGTTGATGTACGAGTGTGCATCAATAAAGATTGAAAAACGAAACGTGAAACATGAAAGGGGAACTAAACGGCAAATTACGAAGAAGAGAAGAAGAGGACAAAATCATCAAGACTAAGGGTTAGCATGCATTCCGAAAATTTGAGAAGCTCTCCTTAAAGATACAGAAAGCACAGTTGGATATCAATTTTTTAAAGAATTGTCGATCATTCAGCGTAATTATTTTTTACTCTTTCCACACTGAAGATGGCATATGCGAATGCCGAAACATGTCTGTCTTGAATTTTAAAAGTGTTGTGTGTTTTCTGAAAGTTATTGTTAGCATGTATATTATCACGATTCAGGCCACCTACTGTATACCTGTTTCTTGTGCTGCGTTGCTGCTATAAAACTGTTTGTTGAATTTCTCCAGCCGCCTGAGATCCTCCACATCCTGCTTGATGAGGTTGTTTGGATGATTGATCATCTCTGAGTAAACATTGATGTTAAGTTTACCGTATACCTTCAGGGGTGTTTTGCGTCAAAACGATATAGTACATCTGTCTTAAACCGTAGATACCTAAACCCATATATCAAATGAAAGGTTATAGAGTTGGCTTTCGAATTATACTAAAAATTTTGAATTGAAATGAAATTTTAGAATTTTTGAACTCTTCTAAAAACGAGCCTTTTGAGAGTTTCAAGTCAAAGGGAATTTTTTTCGTTTCCCCTAACAATTTTCCCAGTAGCTTCTTCAATATATGAAGAACAAAAACGTGTCTGCGGTTTTTTGTTTTTCGAAAAACGTTTTGTTTTAGAGCAATTTTTGTACGGTCTCTAGACTTTTTTCTAAACCCTAAGTTGAAAAAACGCCATAACTTTTCTCAGCACTTGAATATGAAATAGATCTG
>JAODFW020991599.1:0-10248 GCA_027575235.2 Palythoa mutuki | reverse complement strand
GACTAGTCGTCACGTGTTCACATTTTAGCAAATTTGATTATATTTTTTAAGTTTTCTTTTTATCCAGGGAAAAAACTGATTGTGTCTCAGTAAACTGAAAAGTCTCACATTTTGATTCTGTAAACTAACAGTACACAAAAAAATTTGAGATTTGAAAATTTGAAAATTGAATAATAGGGGGTCTGGAAGGTCGGAAAAGAAATCGAAATTTTAATACGCGGGTGGGGACGTTTATTTGGCACCCAAGACTAGCAACCAATTCTTTTCCTTTGGTCTTAAGGTGGCGACATGAATAAAAAGTTAATTTCAGGCCCAACTGCATTCTGTGTCAACTTCTTACTTGAACCATTTGTTTAGTGCTTGGCCAAAACAGATCCCAGATAACTCTTTTGCTTGACAAATGCTTTTCTATTGCAGTCCCCTGACCGGTCAGAAACGGATAAACAGTGGTCTTTATGTGTGTTTGATGACCTTCTGGAGCACGCGGGAACGGTAAGTGCCTTGAAAATGATGAAAATCATCATAACCGCAATGGAGATAGAAAGAGCAATGGACTGTTTGTATTTTCAATTTAGTTGTTGTCGAGCGATGCAAGATAGCATATGTTATGGAGAAAGGGCCCAAAATTTTAAGGTGTGTTGATACAGTTAGCGTACAGCTTTTCGATTTTCTTGTTGATTCTGTCATTGCATCCAGTCATCTCCAATCGTGATATACGACCGGATGTACGCCCGGCAGATATATGGCACAATAAATAAATTCAATCTCGCATGCATAAAGTACTTAGGCCTGACCCTGCTGGTGCACCCCGCACATAGTTTTTGCCACGCATGTGGCTCTTTCATTGTTCTTGTTGTGTTGTGTGCATGGGATTTCATGGTTCAAAGATCCAAGAAATCAAGATCAAAGATTTGACACTCTGAACAGGAATTGCACAAGCTACCACAGCTTTAATAACTGCTAGTTTAGCTTCTAGAAGAGCCATCCGGCAAAGGTTTCAAGATATCAGAATGGAGTTGGAAAATAAAGTTGTTCATTATGATTTTATTTGTGATGATAATGATGGTGACAATGAATGATGATGATTTTGTTGACAATGATGTTGGCGACGATGATATTGGTGATGATGATGTTGACAATGATGGTGACGATTATGATGATGACAATGATGATGGCAATGATTGACATTGATGATGATGAAGACGATGATGATGATAACAGTGAACATGGCTATAAAAATTAAAACAAAACAGAGATGAGGGTGATGATCAAGATAATGATAGTGTTAACGATGACCATGACCATGATTGTATTTAGTTGCAGTGGCATTAAAGATCGCAATAACAATACCATTGATGAAAATATTACTATTAAATTTTCCAGGAATTATTTTGATTGGATATAGATTAGGTTTAGGTTTTTCAACTTACAGCTACTCATTTTTTATTGAATAACTGAAAGTGTTGAAAAACTATTAATTGATTTTAAAACAGTCATTATTTTTTAAAAAGCTGACAATCCTAACTAAAGCAAAACAATCTAATTTGCTACGCTTATTTGCAACTTATTCCTGATTCTTTTTTATTTCAATCTATACAGATGGCATTCAAGTACCAGGAGTATTTCTTGAGATCGATGTTAGGTTATGTGGTAGACAAAAGTGCAGACGTACGGCAGGTTGGCAGATTATTTCCATTTTTTGTGATGCAATGGTTAATCACCTAACCGCGGTGTGATTGGTGCAACATTAAAGCCGCTGTCACACGTTGAAACTTTTAGCTGAAACAATTATGCGAAACAAGCTTCACCAGGCATTGCACCGTGTAACATAGTCGGTTTCGCAAAACTTTTTTGAATCTCCGTTGCGAGACAGGTTTCACGAAAAGTAGAACTGCTTTCTACTTTTGCAACAATCACAACGATTGCTGTGACGAAAAAACAAAAGTTTTACCGTGTAACATCACTTGGTGAAACTGGTCTCGCTCGTTGTTGCACATGAGTTTCAGCTAAAAGTTTCAACGTGTAACAGCGGCTAAAGTTCTTTGTCTCCTAGCTGCAAAGTCCTGGGTTGAAATCCCGGCCAGGCCTGTACACAGAGGGGGTGCACTGGGTGCCCACACACCCCCTAGAGGATCGAGCGAGTTTTTGTAGTAGTTTTCATAAAGATTGGTAATCACAAGTGGAAGTCTGTGAGAGAAACCTGAGAGATAATACAAGAAACAGCTGTAACTGCTTACAAGGTCGATAAAATGAGCACCATCTTCTGCTGAGGGCTAACCTGCGATGGATTAGTTTCCTGTCCAGGGAGAGTCGATGACTCTCATCCACTTAACACTACAAAAACCAGAAACAAGTGCCGCATCCAGTGGGCCACATAAGCTTGTAAAAAGGATTTAGCTTAAGCGTATTTATCACCTTTAGAATCACTTACTTTGTATTTGTCTTCAATGTTTAATGGCTCAGGCAATTTTTTTATTCGACTGTACTTACAAGTTATTTCAAGCTAACGTCTAATTTAAATAGAGATCTGTCGACTCTTCAGTGTTGCTACTGGTCAGGAAAAAGTACACTGGGTTGCCCCACTGGTCATGTTAGAAGTACACAGAGTTCACAGAAAATTTTAATTTTGGTTAAATACTAACTTTCTACAAAGTGTTTCCTAAAAGAAGGCAATGATATCTATTTTTTCTTGGAAAAATATCTGCTAGAAAAAGTGGTGAACTAAACATTAAAATCAATAAGTATAACCAGATTTTTTTAAATGGGTTTTCTGACCAAAGATTTGATGGATTTTTTAGCAATTACACTTATGCGTCAGGAAAATTGGAGCTAAGTCAGGAAAAGACACTGGAAATTTCAAATTCATATTTGCGTGGCATTTATGAGTAGACTGTTTAAAATTCTATAGATATACGCAAGTCTCATCTGTTCAAAAACGTGTTACAAATTTTCGACCAAGTCTGTGATCTTCTTCAGGTCGTACGAATAAATTCCTGATGAAGACCACAGACTTGGTCGAAAATTTGTAAAAAAGTTCAAACAGATCAGATTTGCATATATCTAAAGAATTTCAAACATGATTTTAACTGATCGCCCTACATACATATATAATATTACTATCAATGTAAGTTGATATTCATGTTTGCGGTTTTTCGAAATAACAGGCCGCTGCTTACGGATGTGGAGTCATGGCACAATTTGCTGGTAAAGAGTTTGCCCCAGCGTGTGCAGGTAGTTACTTGTAATCGATTGCAGGTCATAAAAGTTTAAATTACTTCAGGAGTCATGCCAAAACTTGTCCACTTGCTATTTCAAAACGATGATGTTTTTAGTTTAGGTATTGGAAGAGAAAGTTTTGACAATTTTTATAGGTAATAACATTTAAAGGAGAACTGAACGCTAAAATTGATTTTTTTATTGTTTCAATATTTAGGCATGGTAGAATAACTATATGAAGTTTATTTAATTGTTAGCCGAGCAGTTATACTAATGATTAGCATTTATATAGCGCCTTTTCCATAATTATATGATCAAAGGCGCTTTACAATAATCAGCACAAGGTTTTACAGCCGAGGGTCTTAGATAGTCTGCTACTGCGGCTCACATATATTATCATTAAGAAATGCCCTCAGTAGAACAGACAGACCACAACACCGGGATCAATACCTACTCTTTTCGACAAGTGCGTGTGTTCTTTTAAGTCCCTCGACAGAGAGATCGAGAGACTGGACCTACGGTTTTAACGTTCTTATCCGAGAAGACGTGAAGGTCTAACCATTTGCAGATGTAAGAGCAAAGGCAGCACCTTCTCCTCGGTTATTTTAAGACCCTCAGTGAAGGTCCGGCCGGGAATCAAACCCAAGCCTCCCGCATGGCAGACTGGCACCTTACCAACTAGGCTAACCAGGCACTTGCCAGATAGTACAAATGCTCCAAGACACGGATGTAGCAAGCACAGCTCAATTTGAAACTCTGTATTCTGAGCATCAGAACTACTACCCTGTTTATGACCGCTAAGGGAACAATACGTATACCATGTGTTTAAAATTTTGGGTATGAAAAGCATACCCTGTTTATGATCAAAAGGTCAAAAAATAATATGCCCAGACAACACACTTCGAAAACAGATTTAATTTTAACACAGCTGCATTTTTTTCTAGAATGGGGTGTCAGTTCAAGTGTGTGTATTGAATTCAGGGGTCTACTGTCATTAAAAGTGTCTATATGGCAAACAGCGATTTTTTCAGTTTGGTATCTGTAGAATGTGTAGAAGAGTATTCCAGGAATCATCTACTCTTTCCACCAATTTATTTCAGGGTTCCATAGTACTTTGATCAAACCCAATCATTTTTTTCGTGTAAACAAACTGAAAAATGATTGGGTTTGTATGGAAATACAATGAAACAGTGAAATGAAGTTTGAGTCTTGAAATGATTCCTGAAGTGACATCATAACCTGTTCTGGACCCAGACTTTGCAACTCCTCATCATCTTTATTGGGCGTGGCCAATGCAGGAACTTTAAAGCTCGATTTTGTAGCAAAGAAGTTGTGGAATCGAAAAATTTTTTAGGAATACTTGTTTCTTCAATATGATTATATCAATAACACAAAAATCCTGTAGGCTGCATGGACACTTAAAATAAAGCAAAATTATAGACTGAACAAAGTATCCTTTTGTTTGAAAACCTTTTTAGCATTGAGGTGCAATGTTGGAGGTTTTAGCAGTACATTACCCGGCACATATTTTCAAGCTTAGGCCCCCCTTGTGCAGAAGGGGGGTCTAACCTGCAATGGATAGTGACCCATCCTGAGGGAGTCAAAGCCTTTCATGACTGAAAACTAAATACGAAAATCTGCTTTATTCAACAACTACAGTATGATTGTGTAGATAAAGGCCTTTTACGAGCCCAAGTGGCCCATTGGAGCCAGTGCTTAACTCTGGTTTCTGTAGTGTTAACCGGATGAGAGTCATTGACTCCCCCTGGATAGGACACTAATCAATCACAGGTTAGCCCCCAGCAGAAGCTGGTACTCATTTTACCAACCTTGGGAGGATGGAAACCTGAGTCAACTTTGGCAGAAAAGGTCACACAAATGTTCAACACTTGGCTGAGCCGGGGATCGAAACCTGGACCTTGAGTTTAGAACACAGAGATCTTAGCAATGCGCCAACCATGCCACCGTTAACTACAGTATGTAATGTGGTTTAAGTACTTAGCTGTACAACAACATACTTTACTCAGCTCCAGTCCATTAGCGTGCAGAGTTGCTAAACCTGAGCAGCAAACCATAGCAGATGAGCTTGAGAGTCCAGCACTCTACAAACAATAATAGCAAGAATGAGGCATCTACATACATGTAGCTGTTATCAACAGTTTTGATTCAACAAATTCAGAGGCAATTTTCTTAAAAATCAAAACTGGTTCACTCACCCCTTAATTAAGGGGGCCCATTGGAGCCGGTGCTTATCTCCAGTTTCTATACTGTTAAGCGGGTGAGAGTCATTGACTCCCCCTGGATGGGACACTAATCCATCAATGGTTAGCCCCTAGCAGAAGCTGGTACTCATTTTACTAACCTCGGTAGGATGGAAAGTTGAGTCATCTTTGGCAGAAAAGAAACTCACACAAATATCCAATACTCGGCTGAGCCGGGGATTAAACCCGAGACCTTGCGGTTAGAAGGCATTGATCATACCACTGTGCCAACCACGCTGCCATTCAATTAATATAAGCACGAGGAAAAAAACTTACCTTAGGAACGGTTCCATCAACAACAATATTCATACCAACTGGTTTTGCAATTTTCATGTAATCCACAACACCCTGAAGAATATTTTATTATAATTCAATAAAACAACTGTATTTATCATAATCACAAATAGTAATCAACAATCATTGGTCAAGTGCTGTTGAGTATCCAGCTAATTCACTTTTTGAAATACTGTTACAAGCAATCATCATCTAAATTGAAAACTAGGTTTTCATATCCTGTTAATCAAAGCCTGGATGTAGGATCATTTCAATCACCATCATCACCACCATCATTGTCATCATCATTATCATCATCACCATCATCTTCATCATCATCATCACCACCACCATCATCATAATCATCATCATCATTATCATCATCACCATCATCTTCATCATCATCATTGTTATGTATCAACATACTTAAATCAGTCACGATGCAAAACTAAACTAACTCAAACTGTTCAGCGCTGGGAATCTCAATAACATGATATATGCGCATGTACTGGGCCAGTGTTTACCGCTGGCCAGCATACACAACAATTATCATTGACATCATCAGTATTATCTACATTCATCATCATCAACATTATCAGTATTATCTACATTCATTATCATCAATGTCACCAGCATTATAGATCTACATTCATCATCATCAGCATCATCAGTATTATCTACATTTATCATCATCAACATCATCAGTATTATCTACATTCATTATCATTGACATCATCAGTATTATAGATCTACATTCATCATCATCAACATCATCAGTATTATCTACATTCATCATCAACATCACCAGTGTTATCTACATTCATCATCATCATCATCATCATCATCAATATTATCTACATTCATTATCATTAACATCATCAGTATTACGGATCTACATTCATCATCATCAACATCATCAATATTATCTTCATTCATCATCATCAACATCAGTATTATCTACATTCATCATCATCAAACATCATCAGTATTATCTATATTCATCATCATCAACATTATCAGTATTATCTACATTCATCATCATCAACATTATCAGTATTATCTACATTCATCATCATCGACATCATCAGTGTTATCTACATTCATCATCATCAACATCATCAGTATTATCTACATTCATCATCATCAACATCATCAGTATTACAGATCTACATTCATCATCATCAACATCATCAGTATTATCTACAATCATCATCATCATCAGTATTACAGATCTACATTCATCATCATAAACATCATCAGTATTATCTGCATTCATCATCAATATCATCAGTATTATCTACATTCACCATCAGCAACATCATCAGTATTATCTAGTACATTTATCGTCATCAATGTTATCATTATTATCTACATTCATCATCATCATCAACATCATCAGTATTATCTACATTCATTATCATCAACATCATCAGTATTATTTACATTCATCATCATCAGTATTATCTACATTCATCATCATCAACATGATCATCAGTAATTGTCTACATTCATCATCATCATCATCAGTATTATCTACATTCATCACTAACATCATTATGATCACCGTCACTTTTATCACCAACATCATCATCATCAGTATTGTCATTTACATTCATTATCATTAGTAACCTGATCACGATCATTTTCATCATCATCATCATTGTTATCATCGTCAACATCATCATTACCATTACCTTCATTGTATCACCATCATTCATCATCACCATTATCATTGTCATCATTATGATCAACATAATCATTTTCATTATCATCATTTTTGGATAGATGCACAAGATTCCCACTGTGTTTGGCCGTATTATGTGTAGCAGAGAGAGAGCATAAAATTCTCAGGGTTTTAAACACCAGCTCTGACCACGTTTTACAAAGCCTGCCTCTCTTAAATTCCCCACTTATCATTAGAGTACTAAACTTAAGAATTACGTTAGGAGCACTTGAACTTCCTTTAAAGTTCTTTTTTTACACAGTTCTAATTAATTTTAGCACATTCACACTAAACCAATTTAAGAAACATTTAAAATACTTTTTACTTTTAGACCATTGAAACATTACAACCTGATGCTGTTTTAGTGGAACTGTGCAAGAGTAGAGTTGAAATTCTTAAGTATGATGAAGAACTGTTATTAAAAGAAGCCAAGAATATCGATTTACAAAAGCTTCGAGCAGCAATAAAGCAGGTGAGTTGATTCAAGAATTCCTGGAGTGACTAGGGACCAAAAAGATTGGGAACTTTGGGTGTCTCGTTAGTTCCGCCCAACCCCCTTCTCCGTACATAAGGTAGCAATAATTATATAACACACTCATGTTTGGGTGATCATTAATACAACTCAGCTTACAGTGAGAGATCTTAGCGTCATTTTACACTTCCTGCTGAATTTGTTTTTTGTGCTCAGCATCTTATCAAAAGTAGGAAAGCCAGTGTTCACTTTTCTAAAACTTCCAGTGTACTTTTAGGTGCCCAGTTGAATCAGGAAAAAAATGCAGCATCAAGAGGTATTATGTGATGTCTGGATTTCTCTTTCTTTGCAGGCGGGTGTGGTTGGGGGAATAATGCAGGTTCTGTTACTCAGCATGTCTGCACACATCACAAAACAACTGGGTATGGCACCTGGTGGAGAATTTAGAGCTGCTTATAAGGAGGTAAGTGTGTTCAGTCATTGCTGTTCTCTGTGTTGGTCGCTGTACCCTAAATAGGCATATTACACAATGATGAGAATGTCAATACCATCTTTTGAAGACTGTAGTGAGGTAGCGTAGTGTCGTTTTCATCAGCAGTCTTTTATCAGGAGTCAGTTTGGCATAGTGGTCATCACTCATGTCTCCCACCTCTACAACCTGGGATCAACTCTTGGGCTCAGCATATGAACTGAGATTTCGATCTCAATCTGATGCCGAGGGTTTTCCACTGGATACTCTGGTTTTCCTCCCTCAGCAAAATCGACTCCCAGGCTATGGTGCTGTGCTCTGAGGTTTTGTATGAATCGTGTTTTGGGGCCAAACAAACTAGATGGCAGCACAGCTCCTCTGGTCTGGCTTTGGTGTCTTTGGCAATTCAGCCTGTGGCTGAAAGAAAGGCCGATTAGCAAGCCACCCCTTTATACCTTTACCTTTGAAAAATTCTGGAGAAATCCCTCCGAATACAGTGCTAGAGTTGGTATGGACGTGTACAGAGAAGTGACTTCTGGATTAGCAAGGTTACAGACTTTGAAGAAACTGGAAAGAAGAGAAAAGGAAGACCAAGTAAGACCGGGGGGGATCGTGGGGGATCTGGAAGTGACGGGACTTTAAGAAAGCTCAAGATCGTAATTGATGGAGAGCTGCTCTGTGGCACCATGCATCTTTGTACCCGACGGAAGGTGGAAAATAGACGTTAAAGACTGGATAGTAGTAGTAGTTTGACCTTCCATTACGATACAATGTTGCAAAACAAGAACAAGTAGATTTTGGGGAAATATTGAAAATAAGAGAGGTGCTTGCATTTGCACACCACTTTGAGGTTCTTCAATGATGATGAGGAGTTTGTACTGCTGTATTGAACCCAGATATTCCATGGATCCATTCTCCACAACGTCAAAACACTGCTTTTGCCATTCAACACAATGAGGCACAGATGTCATGTGAGCTGCAAATGTCGACGTGTGTGTATTTACTACATGCATCCTCAGGATTTTCTCTGGCATTTGTCACTGTTGTTCTTCCTTAGTAATGTTGTTGTGCAACTATTAGATATAGGAGTATGGAACTCCTATATCTAATGACTACTGAATCAACCTGATACAATATTCTTTTCCAATTCTGTTTTACAACTCTCTAAGTTGACAAATCACGGGCTATCTTTTAATTAAAGGCTTTGTATTGTCTTTGAAACTGAATATAGAAGCTGCATTTTGATTAGATAATTTTGAGATTGGAGTTCAGCTTTAGTCAAGACATGTTCTTTGGGAACAGACAGTCCGAGTGGAAGGAGGTTATTGACTGAAAGCATTTTCTAGTTTGTCTTTTTCCTATTGTCATACTACAGTCTATCAGAGTAATTTATTTTGAATTCAAGTTTTATGCCCTGTATTTCATGTTTTATTACCTACGTTACAGGCAAAAAAAGTGCCCAATTGTCAAATTCACCTAGGCGATAGACCAATTCAGGTACGTCATTGGACTTTTTTTCTTTTTTCTCTTTCGTTCTCCATCCCCTCCATCTTTCTTACTGCCTTCCTTCTTTTTTTCTTGTACCTACCTTTCTTCCTTCCTTCTTCCCTTCCTTTCTTCATCTTTTTCTTCCTTCTTCCCTTCCTTTCTTCATCTCTTCCTTCCTTCTTCCCTTCCTTTCTTCATCTCTTCCTTCCTTCTTCCCTTCCTTTCTTCATCTCTTCCTTCCTTCCTTCTTCCCTTCCTTTCTTCATCTCTTCCTTCCCTCCCTCCTTCATTTCTGCCCACCTCCCTCCCTTCCCGTATCAACGCCCTGTTATTACCCAACTTCATT
>JAODFW020991505.1:0-10250 GCA_027575235.2 Palythoa mutuki | reverse complement strand
CATCCCCTCCCTTCCCCGTCTCCGCGGTCCCTGCTACTTTTAGCCGGGAACTGTCATAAATTTTGCCGGAGAAAGAGCCAGAAGAAAAAGTGATAGGCCACGAATTAATGGCAGCTCCCTTACTAGGTAAAGTGGCCCATTGGAGCCGTGCTTATCTTCGGTTTCTTTTAATTGTGTTATTTAACCGACTTAAGTGGATAAGAGTCTGGCTGGCCATGGGACACTAATCCGTCGCTCATTTTACCGACCTTGTAAGGATGGAGAACCGAGTCAACTTTGGCAAAAAGAAGATCATAAATTCATATACAAATTCTCAACGCTCGACAGAGCCGGGGTTTGAACCCAGGACCTCGCAAACCACACTAGCGTTACAAAAAGCACTCTGAGACAGAGTATATCAAAAATCACGAAACACGATGCGATAGTTGGGAAAACAATTCCCGCCAAAACGCCACATATACGTGACGTATGCAAAGGATTTTCTGGCTTCCGCGTATGATAGGCTCTCTTTAGTGACAAATGAACTGAAGCCACATATGAGACGCATTGAAGAGGCATCAATGCCTGTCGTATAGTTTCTTAATATATACTAAATGTGAACAGTTCCAGTCCTTTCTCTTGTGCACCTCGTTCGGTTACAGCATGCATATGAGTTCTCGGTTACATAATGCATTGAATATAATATTGCCATCGGGTTTTTGAAGGTTGTCGAGGATATTCAATTGTTCATATTTTGGTGCCATTCAGGTCTAAAATTTTATATAAGATCCAAAAACTATGTACAAGTAAAATAATGTTTTCGGAGATTTTTTTTCTTCGTCAGTTGGTAATACTATCAATTGTGTGCACATAAAACCATAGACTGAGACGATCGAATGGTGGATCTAAACAAAAGGGTATAGGGATGCCGGAACAAACAAACGCCCGTTGTATTAACAATGAGTAACAAGTAGAAGATTGCAAAACCTAATAATATTTCAAAGTTATAAAACTAGTAATAGATGCAAACGGGTTCTAAAATATTTAATAGGGATTAAATGCGAACCCAAAATAACCGAGCTCTGGGATTGATCAACAAAAACCTCGACGTGTCTACCGACTTTCGAGTATAAACTCATTTTTCTCTTTCAGGGTTTATAGTAACAATAACTAACAAACACTGTCAAAGAAAGAAGGATCCAAATTAGAATTAAAATTAAAAGTGTGGAAAACTTTGAATACTTTAGTATGTGTCCGATTTCTGTAATAAATATAACTAAACAAAAAAGCAGCCCTGTGTTTTGTGAATTTCGGTTTTAGAGTTTTGACCTCTGGTTCTTTTGTATAATTTTTAACATCTAAAAATATTATCAGGTAAATTTCTTCTTTGGTATTGGAATTTTATAGGTATCGCAGCAGTTTGACCAAGTCTCGTTTAAATTTTAAGGGGTCACATAATTTACACAAATTCAATTTTTTTAGCGAAGTACGAATGAATGCACTACCGAAAGGCGACTGTAATTGTTAATGTTTGAGGTCATTGCCGATCATTTTTAGTTAATTGGTTTTGCAGTGCAAGTTTCGGAACACACTTTTGAAAATAATAATTGCTTAAGGCTAGAGAAATACGCACGTTCATGAGAAAAGGGCGTTTAACAGTGCTACAAAAATAGATCATCTGTATTTTTTAAAAAAAATGATTGTTTAGCATTCTTAGAGTATCTGCTTATCAATTAATTTTCCTCCAATTTTTTCTAAAACAATTTTCAACTGAAACAATACTAGCTTAGAATAAATGGAATCAAGGAAAGAGTGAGTGAGCGAGCGAGTAAGATACCGAAAGTTTATTAAAGATTTTGATGTTATTACCAATTTTTAATAGAAAAAAATTAACAGAGAAACACAATTTTGGCACGTATAATGAACAATCAATTCAAACCCGTATTATCTTGCACGTATACAACCTTAATGACACGGCTGCGCAATTCTAGAACCCACTAAGTATAGCAAGCTTTCATTCGGCAAACGTTTGCACAGCAAGACAGCTTTTCAGTCATTTTCTCGCTGCAAGGTTGGAATTAGTGAGGTTAATGTTTCGCTTTGCTTCACAAAGCATTCTCCCGATCTTAAATACCGGGCATTAACTTGCAAATTTGACCGGCTTGATTGTTTAGCGGCACGATACCGCGGTCATTAACTTAGCGTCATGCTATACTCTCTGCACGAGAAGTAAACGCCTTCCAAAAGACATTACGGCCTGTTCAAAGCTAAATTATGCCCGGGTTTTTTTTCGGCCTCTTGGAGGAACTAAATCCAGGTTCATTTGAATTTTCTTTTATTTCATTTGTGATTAAGCCGCCACCTGTAGTAACCTTTATTGTTCAGTCTACGTAAAACAAAACCAAGATTGAGTCATAGCGTTGTTTTCGTTTGTTATTGAAAAACAAAACGATTTATTAAATTTAGCTTGCCGACCTCTTGCGCGGCTTGCGTATTTATCGCCGGCCATTCAAGAAATCCTTGGAGAGTTGGTCGGTGATCGATTGTATGGTAAGCTTTATCGGTTTACACAATTGGCCACTTTATGATTTAATGAATTAATTGTATGGGCTGTGTAGGCATTTAGCCAGACTATTGAACGTCCCAATTGCGCAAAATTGCTAACAAAACCGCAAGGAAAATGAAGAGACACTGTACGAACAAAACAATTCAATTAGCTGCTGATCAAAGCCTTTTAATATAAAACATTGTTGCACGTTTTAGAAGAATAAAATAAGACTCGAGGCTATTTGGACGCGCTGCAGTCTTTACGGTGTTTGTGACCTACTATTGTGATGATGGTTTAGTTAAAGAGAAAAAATGACCCTTCAACACAAAGTAAACTGTCCACGTCTTCATTGAAGGGTTCTGCCGCAGCGAGTTTAACGTATCATTTTCATAGTTAATTAAACTAACTCATGACTAGTGCTTGTACTCTATTTACACTTTATCACCTTCAATGGTATTTATGAGTCATTGCTTATGTATTGTTCTGTCACAAATCCAAAATCAACACCTATCTTAAATAAAACTGAACTACAAGACAAACATTAAAAACCAGAACAGCCTTTCAAACCGCTCACAGAACAAATCAAATAGTTTCCCAAAATATTTGCTTCCGGTACAAGCAGGCCGTACTTGTACTCGTTTGGGGAAAGAAAAATCCGAAAGAAAAGGTTAATTAATAACCGAAAAAACAGAATTGCGAAAATAAACCAATTTCATAAAACATTCATTAAAATATCTTTGAAAGAATATGCCGCCTGTAATATATATTAAGCCTTTCTCCGGACCCGTGCCGCTTCAATCAAAATGTTGTTAAAAAAACGAACAAACATATTTATTCATGTACTTACGCTCAATGGCTCCGTCGTGGCCGTAGAACGTTGTGATGTGCTCTGCAGAGAAGTTATTTTCTTTGTGTAGGAAATTCCAGAAGAGCTGTAGGTTTTTCTTGTATCGTGGATGGGTCGTCTGCGGGGTCCACGCACCGCCAATCAGTACGGCGTAGTCGCAGTGGTCGTAAAAGCAGAATTTTCTGCCTATTAAGGGCGGATTACCGCAGCGTGGAGTGTTTTGACACGGAACTGGCTTTGCAAGATTAACTGTTTTGCATGTTCCAAAGCCGAGAAGATCATCTCTGCACCTTAATTTTTGCGTTCTCTTTTTGACATCGTTCTCAGAGTAAACCAGCGGAACAAAGTCAATTTCACATCTGCGACGCTTGCGTTCTAAGGTATTGCCACAGTTTCGCTTCCTAGCAGGAGCGATACATTCTGAAAAAGCTAAAATGTCATAAAAGCCGACGGTTAAAAATGCGATTTAGGATATGTCAGTGACACTTAGATAAGCAGATTAAAAAGGTTTTTCTTGGGCTCACAAAACTGAACTTTCTTGCCGTCTTAGTACTTCTGAACTAAAATCTTAAGTATATACTTGATGACAATTTTTGTCCGCAAGATAACGGAATGTTTATCTTAAACTTTCCGGTAACAACTACCTCACGGAACTTCTAGACATGGCTCAGATATCTGTCTACGCACTAAATCCTACTTCTTTACAACAGTTTTATGACTTGCATCTAGAAAAAGTACTTATCTTTTTTATTTTATTGCGAAACTCTGTAGCCAGTAAAAATCCAATCTAACTGGAGAACACAATCCCATTTTATGCAAGAATGCTTCACAGCAGGTTCTAATACAGATATTCTGCACCTTTATTTTCTTAGAGTTAAACTAAATAAATGAAGAGCGAAATCAAGCTTTTTTTGTAAACTAAAACTAAAATGCCCAGACAATTAGAAGATTTTATCAACAGTTGCAAAACAAGGTCGGGGAAAAAATACCTGAGCACAATAAATTGTGAGCATACCTACCTGTAAACGTGCCCTTAATTCTCTGAGTTTCACAGTCAGTTTTGCTTTTGTGTTTATAAACATAAAACACCAGCATCGTGTGACCAAAGGACGCTCGGGGAAATGGATCTATTGCAATAACAACATCAGGATACTCCCTTCCGTTTTCTCTATTTCTCCGCCAAGGCTTCTGCACTCTGAATTTGTCCGGTAATACAACCTTGAGTTTCTGTGTCGAGGTAGCTTCTGCAGTGTATAAGTTCATTTTCCATACGGGAACTCTGCTGGCAGACGCGCAGTTGTAACCGCTAAACAGGCAGTGTTTTCGGGAGCGTATAATCTCCAGTGTGGCATTGACTCGTCTTTCCCAGACGTATTTCAAGTGCCTGGACTGTTGCACCAGCGCAGTACTTGTAACCATCAAGGCTGACAAGATGAGGAGTACAGAGAAATAAGCCATGGTGCCACGAGCTTTTTTTGAGAGAAATAAGGAAGCAATGTTTTAAACACCGAGCGCTTCTTTGCCAAATGAAACAACTCCAAGCGAGCAGAACGATGTGTTTCAGAGATTTGTGTGAAAAGTTCACTTAAGCCAAGGCTGCCGCGTTTGTCAAATGTGCCGACCTGTTATTGGTTCGAAGTCACTACATCAACTGTGAATGCCTGGACCACGAAACTTCCTCTTTTTATAAAATTAATAGCCCGCCTATTGATTGGTTCGCGGCTACTTCTTACGGGCGCTAATTGTTTTGGCAATATTCGGGAGAACCGTTGAAAGAAAATCCTTTACGTAATTTTGTATTAGATGATCTAAACCCGCATGACAAGATCGAGTTCCGGCTTAACGATCAAACTTTTAAACCCACTATCTTTGGTTTTTGTAAAAGTCTAAAGGTTTTCAAAGATTTGGCATTTGTTCGGGAAATGTAAAATCCTGCCCCGGAAATTCAAATGAATTATCATTTGTGGAAAGACTCACGCCCACTGATAATACCTTTATCGATAATGAGCGCCGAAAGTTCTGATCTCGAAGCAGTGCGAAATTTATGGAACTTAGAAAGGTTCGACAAGAATTTTTTTCGGAAAGATCAACCGTGGGTGGCATATTATATATACCACGAGTAAAAACATTATACAAATCTTTGGAAATTAAATTAAACTTCATCGCAAGATTCGTTTTTTTCCCCGCAAAGCAAGGGAACGAAGTATGATGTGTTTTGGTTGAAAATAAGCGGTGCATGTAACTATTGATCTAAAAAAGCCGCACGAAAAATGACCCTGTTGATTGCGCAAAATCAAGATTTCTAGTTCCTTAAGTATCCTTATTCTGAAGTCGCCCAAAAAAGTAAACAAAGGTCCTAAACAACCATATTTGATTCACAAATGATAAGGAGTTAAATCTCCTTGCGTTTTAGTGATCTCGCAGAATGTGTTACGTTGTCTGGCCGTGGAAAGGAGCGAGATGTCTTTTTTGAGACTAAATCCGAACGATCTTTCTGTTCTAAAACCGTGGTGTTTTACAAAAATAAACATTTAATGTTACTTCTCAACACGAAGAAAGTTCGAGGTCACCGCCGGGCGAAAACTTCCAGAGCCGATATCAAGAATAGAAGTCGTGTCTTTACTGTTAGCATTTGACATTAAGCCGATGTAGCTTTGACTGTGGCCGTTTGGGGCACTCAAAAAATTGATGAAAAAGCTTTATCATTCTTTCAGCGAATGAAAGAGGCCACTTAACGCGGGAGACTGAAGGGACTGAAGCTAAGAGAAGACAGAAAACAGAACAAATATGTATCTAAGGTCATCGGAAGGAAACACAATTTTCCCAGCATAATTTCTATATATTTTTAAAAGTTCTTAGAGGATTATGGCTGGAATGTAGAGTCCTGCCTGTTTGTGCTTTTTACGTGCCTTCGGCTCATACAAAGAAAACAAGACGAGGATTCATAACGAAAGTAAAGAAAACAAAGTTAAGTACATCAGGAGTAACATCATATCTAGTTGTTTTTTTAAAACCTCAGTCAAAATCATAAATATCGTTATGTTACAGTTTACGTTAGAGCTGCACCGCGCAATTCATATACGCTAATACACTGACATCCTTCCCTTGGTCAAAACCATGGTTTTAAGAATTTCCTGTTCTTGGGATGTGGCCTTCTTAAAATATTATCCTAATAGATCCCAAGGACGTTTATAGTTTTTCTGAAGAAACCGCAAAGTAATTTATAAATACTATTTCTTTCTAATCCTGTAATTTATTACTTGAATGCTAAAGCGCTTTCTTTTGTCCAAGCTGTTCGCACAGAACAAAAAAAGAATTTGAAAAATTCAGTAACAACTGCGTAAATGAAACAGCGGTGAATTAGGGCAAGTTTGTTTCTCAAGTTGTGCCATTTTAAAACAAAAGATATTCTAAGACGTTGAGGTATTAAGTGATTAAGGCTCGATGGAGAAACTTGTTTGCTCAGTAATTCTTTTTTAAAAAAACACATTGACAGAATCAACTGAGCACATTAAAAAGTTTACGCCGCGAAGCTCTGACCACTCTGCACGACAGCTTATTCATTTTATCACTGCTAACAGAATTTAGGTTTGTATTATTGCGATATAATCAATGTTAAAATGATTAAGAGGTACAAGTAGCATGCACAAGATCATCATCTCAAACGCATTTATTTTTAAAAAAATGCGAGCGCAAATCCAGAGGGACTCCAAGCGCTATTTAGTTCTTAAAAGCTTGATTACATATTTATAGATTTGAGTATGAGATTTCTCCTAATTCAGCAGTTGTTAAGCGATTAAGGAATTTAGAAGAAGGTGTTAAAGTGTTGTACAAGAAGCTTTTATTAGAGCAGGAAAAAAGAATGGAGACTGAGGGCCATTGCAGAAGAAAATTAATAACTTGAATTTCTTTATCATCAAGGAAGAGAAAAACGAGTCTATAGAGGAAACAGAAAAATACTTCGAAATTTAATTTCTTTATACAAGAGCTAAAATTCCACTTTCAGCAATACAAACGAATATTATCTCCGCAACTTTCTACAGTTTTTCTAACAAAGTAGTTCGTGAATCAGTCAGAAGTTTACCCTGTCTGCCGACGCTTGTTAAAAAGCTGCGATATATATAAGCTGACTGTGAGATCTAAAACTGTAAAATATAAAACCATACACATGTCCACATCACTAACCCAGTGGATGTTATCAGAAACTAGATTGCAAAGGGTCGCGTTCATCAATGCCTCAGAGAAGGGAGGCAGCACAGATCAACAAGGTCGGACCGAAAGCATAAATGAGTGCCTCTGCCTGCCGCTGTACGGTCCATAAATGGGCGCCAAGAGCTGGCTGCCGCTATACGGTCCATAAATTGGCGTCTCCGGCTGCCACCTATACGGCCGATATATGGGCGCCTCTGGCTAACGCTATACGGTCCATAAATGGGCGTCTCCGGCTGCCGCCTATATGGCCGATATATGGGCGCCTCTGGCTGCCGTTATAAGGTCCATGAATGGGTGCCTCTGGCTGAAGCTGTACAGTCCATGAATGGGCGCCTCTGGCTGCCGCTATAAGGTCGATATATGGGCGTCACTGGCTGCCGTTATAAGGTCCATAAATGAACACCTCTGGCTGCCGCTATACGGTCGATATATGGACACCTCTGGATGCCGGCGCCTCTGGCTGCCACTATACAGTCGATATATGGGCGCTTCTGACTACCACTATACGGTCGATATATGGGCTCCTCTAGCTGCCGTTATAAGGTCCATAAATAGGCGCCTGTGGCTGAAGCTATACGGTCCATCTACGGGCGCCTCTTGCTGCCAGTAAATGAACGGTCCATATACGTGACATCCGAGCACAGCGTGGAAACAAAAGAAGATAACCAGAGTACCAGAAGAACAACCCTCTGAATCAGACTGAAGCTGCATGAAAAATCTCAGCTCACGTGAGAAGTCCAGTTGCGAAACCGGGTCGTAGAGGTAAGGGGCGCGTATAATGATGATAGTTAATGACAATGACAATAACAATGATAGGGATAATCGTGATAGTGGTAGTGGTAGTGGCAGTAGCAGTGGCAGTGGTGGTGGTGGTGGTGGTAGTGGTAGAGGTACTAGCAGTAGCTGTGGCAGTGGTAGTGGTCGTGGTAAAGGCAGTAGCAGTGGCAGTGGTGGTGGTGGTAGTGGTAGAGGTACGTACTAGCAGTAACTGTGGCAGTGGTAGTGATAGTGGCACTAGCAGTGGTAGTGGTGGTAGTGGTAGAGGTACTGGCAGTAGCTGTGGCAGTGGCAATGGTAGTGGTAGTGGTGGTAGTGGTAAAGGTACTGGCAGTAGCAGTGGCAGTGGTAGTGGTGGTATAGGTACTAGTAGTAGCTGTGGCAGTGGTAGTGGCAGTAGCAGTGGCAGTGGTGGTAGTGGTATAGGTACTAGGAGTAGCTGTGACAGTGGTAGTGGCAGTAGCAGTGGTGGTGGTGGTATAGGTACTAGTAGTAGCTGTGGCAGTGGTAGTGGCAGTAGTAGTGGCAGTGGTGGTGGTGGTAGTGGTATAGGTACTAGCAGTAGCTGTGACAGTGGTAGTGGCAGTAGCAGTGGTGGTGGTGGTAGTGGTATAGGTACTAGCAGTAGCTGTGACAGTGGTAGTGGCAGTAGCAGTGGCAGTGGTGGTAGTGGTATAGGTACTAGCGGTAGCTGTGACAGTGGTAGTGGCAGTAGCAGTGGCAGTGGTGGTGGTGGTAGTGGTATAGGTACTAGTAGTAGCTGTGGCAGTGGTAATGGCAGTAGCAGTGGCAGTGGTAGTGGTGGTAGTGGTATAGGTACTGGCAGTAGCTGTGACAGTGGTAGTGGCAGTAGCAGTGGCAGTGGTGGTGGTGGTAGTGGTATAGGTACTAGCAGTAGCTGTGACAGTGGTAGTGGTAATAGCAGTGGTGGTGGTGGTAGTGGTATAGGTACTAGCAGGAGCTGTGACAGTGGTAATGGCAGTAGCAGTGGTAGTGGTAGAGGTACTGGCAGTAACAGTGGCAGTGGTGTTAATGGTGGTGGTAGTGGTGGTGGCAGTGTTGGTGGTGGTGTTGGTTAGTGGTAGTAGTAACCTTTATTAGAAGTAGCAGTGGCAGTGGTGGTGGTGCATGGTAGTGGTAGTGGTAGAGTGGCGGTATAGGTAGTGGCAGTAGCAGTGGTGGTGGTGGTGGTAGTGGTAGAGTGGTGGTATAGGTAGTGATAGTGGCAGTAGCAGTGGCAGCGGTGGTGGTGGTAGTGGTAGCGCCAGTGGCAGTGGTGGTGGTGGTAGCGGCAGTTGCAGTGGTGGTGGTGTTAGCGGCAGTGGTAGTGGTGGTAGCGGTAGTGGTAGTGGCAGTGGCAGTGGTAATGATAGTGATATGTCTGGGTAAAACTAATAGCCTTTCATTATTTATACATGAACGTAGAGTTCTAGTAGGGTTATAACGAATCACAAGTTCCTTAAGATAGGATGGGGCTAACTCCTTACGTCATGACTCAAACAAAGGCAGCTATCGTAAAATCGGGTGGCGGCTAAAGCAATATTTTCAACCGACTATATCATCATCATTTGAAATTTAACAATAAATTCGCTTCTTATAATTACAAAATCGCTCCTTTATTTCTATAGACATTTTTGTCAAACATGTCTCTGTTTGTCTGAGTCGTGTTGGTGTAGAGATTTCTGTTTTAATTTAGTGTAGTCGCGCTACGCATTCAGTTTCCTAACTGGCAACCAATGACTGAATAGTTTCCAAACTAGCGCGTATTTTTTTATTTTTTTATTTTTATTTTTATTTTTTTTTATTTTCATTTTTTTTACCAACTTTATTGAGCTTCTTGTAAGCCCAAACGGGTTAGCACGAACGGGAACAAATTCCCATGCAAGG
>JAODFW020991401.1:0-10252 GCA_027575235.2 Palythoa mutuki | reverse complement strand
TATAAAAAAAGCGTGTACGACAACTTTTTTAACTGCAGCTATGAAGCCACGTCTGTTAGGAGCAGGTCAATGTTAGTGGGTCCATCTATGCCAGTTATAGTTGTACAATAATTATTATGATTTGTATACCGCGGTTATATGTGATGACGTTATGATACGACCTTCGCGGTTATGAACACAATTTAAGTAATTGCGAAAGAGAAGCCTGAAAAAAATTTCAGGCTTCAACGAATGAAATTTTTTTCTGGCTTCTCGTTGGTAATGACTTAAATTGTGTTCATAAACGCGAAGGTCGTATCATAACGTCATCTCATATAACTGCGGTACAAATCATAATAATTATAAATAAATGAATAAATGGTCACGTATTGGACTGTCAGCCATCAGCGAGCCTGTGTCTGATGTGGACAACGCTCTTAATCTTCGTTTGCGAAACCAAACCAAGCCAAACGAGTAAGGTATTAATAAGAATAATAAAAAAAGTAATAGTACAACAAACATGTCAACCCTAAATTCCATCCCAAAGCAAGTTGTGGAAGAGAGAAAGTAGGAACATGAACTAAAAAATTAATTCTGGGTTAGCACAAATTAGGTTTTGAGGAGTCTCGCTCTGAAGCATATCTGTATTTAAGTTCACCGTGAAAATGTTTTTGGAATTAAGCGGATGTTGTAATATCATATACATGTCCACCTTTACTTTAAGAGTTGAAGTAACAATAAACATTTTCTTCGTATTATAGAATTCATATAAATACGTAAAAATACAGCAAAGTTCCTCTAAAATCTTTGATTTGTTCCCTTCAAATTGTAAAATAACTTTCTTTTTAAGTTCTCAAATTAGTAATATTTGAAACGACATAGCGAAAAAATTCAATTTTGCGGAAACCATTTTTATAAGCCAAATCTTCTAAAAAAAGATTAGAGCAAAAAATAAAGTCATATTCTCGTGTTTTTCAACGGTAAAACATTTTGCGAATTTCATCTTTTAATACTATTTTGATTTCCTAAGCATCTGCGGTAACAAACTTTTCTTTTCAACAAAATAGAATAGAAACGTAATAATTTTAATTTTATATATTTCATTGGTGTTGTTGTTTTTTTAATAGAAAAAAGCCGTGAAGGAGCTTTTAAAAATTTTGTTCAAGGATAGTTTAGCCAGAACACGAGTGGCTGAAAAAAACTGTAATTTTGGCATAATCGAGGTTCTTTCAAATTATTATTCTGATAAAACAGATAAAAAATTCTAAGGGAGAAGAGTTCATTATGGCATAAATAAGATTTAAGATGGCTTTAGATTTTAAAGCTTAAGAAAAAAAAGGGATACCGAAAACGCTAAGTTAACTTTGTTAGCAGCTACCGTGGTACTAATTTGCCGACGGAAAAAAAATATGATAACGGAATATTTTTAAATTAGCGAAAAGCAGGGTTGTTATACATCAATAGATGAACAAATAATTCGATTTTGTCAGCTGATTTTAAAAACTCTAGTGAACATTTTTGAGTTAAGCACTATACTTGAATTAATTTGCCTTAATATTTTAACACTTTCTTAAACTGTAGATTTAAAATACTCCTTTAATTCTAAGAAAAACTACGAATTACTTTTGTCAATGTTAACATTAAAAGCCGCTGTTACACGTTGAAACTTTTAGCTGAAACTTGTGTGCAACAACGTTGCGAAACAAGTTTCACCAATCGTTGCACCGTGTAACATAGTCGGTTTCGTGAAACTTTTTTAAATTTCCGTTGCGAGACAGGTTTCACGAAAAGTAGAACAACTTTCTACTATTGTAACAGTCACAACGATTGCTGTGGCGAAAAAAACAAAAGTTTCACCGTGTAACATCACTTGGTGAAACTGGTCTTGCTGGTCGTTGCACACGAGTTTCAGCTAAAATTTCAACGTGTAACAGCGGCTTAACCATAAGTTTCAATTTACCAACATGAAGTGTAAGACGATAAATAAGGGAGGATACCTACCAATTCCTTAAAGTCACTTCGGCAATTGAATACTTCGACGTCTGTTAAGTTTTACCTTTAATTAGCAGATAACATCGTCGACAAAACTGAAAAGTTACCAATAAACAATAAACTACAGGACGTCAAATTTGTCTGAAATGAACCAGTTGGTTTACGTACATTATAGGCAAACATTGTGTCCCTACTTTTTTACTCCGCAACGGGGCCACCAGTTTTATGACATGATTTATGATTTACTAACTTCAAAATGCTTTATCAGAAAAAGTAGAATTTACTTGAATCAAGATACAGCGAACGTAGCTAATTTCAAGGAAAGTCACAAAGAATATTTTGTCCAACACTGTTTAAAACCAGATCTTAGGCGAAACTTTTAGGAGTCACTTTCTGGTACTTATTGGATAATTTCATATTTAAAAATATCAGTTTGTTATGTTTCTGCGATTATTTCAAAGTTTTGAATTTTTCAGAACATTCATCATTCACAAACTTTACTGCATTAAAGTGAAAACTTTTCAAAGCCGTTAGTAAATCATCTCAAGGGAAGTCAGCGATACAATCAAAACCCGCGGTGTCAGCAATCGCTCCAAAGTTAATAAAACTTTTTAACAATCTTGCAAACACCAAAATATTTTCTTAAATATTTATCTTATCTTTTATTAAGAATCAAAATGAAATTTTTAGCTTTATTTAATTAGGGAAAAGCGGCAAGGAAAACAGATGATATAATGTAAAAACGTGCGGCTTCTTATACAAAATTAATGTTTTTCTTTTATACTTTGAGTACAAAAAACAACAAACAGACATTGCAACCGTATATCTTTGCCGACTCTTACTTATTCCCTTTAGCCAGTGTGGTTGATAATTTGTGCTAAGGTTGCACTGCCAAGAATTTCTGGCATATAAGGAAACTAAAAGTAAAAAACAACGGCATCGAAATAACGCAAACTAACCGAAAACTAAGGGTGATTTTGCTTTTCACAGAACCAGTTAAAGGCTTCGGTGGTACTGGCACAGAAATTGAAATGCTGTTTAATATTTAATGTAAACAATAACCGATTTCCCTTAAGGTTACTGAACACTTACCTTGGGCGGTGTTGTTAGTTTTCACATGATATCTCGCTTGATATTTATAATAGACCTATAAACCCATATATCACTGCCGGTGAAATATTCGTTTTGCAATAACTCGTGAACGAAATTAGCTATTGCAAAAAATTTTTTTATTTGAAAGATTATTTTCAATAAAACAACAGAATTTGCTTTTTAAATTTTCAGCATTTTTTTACATTTCAACATGTTTAGCAGCCCTAAAGTTATTGGGGTTTTCTTTATTTTAGAGCAGGTAACGATGGAAACGTCCACCAAAGAAACCAGTAAATTTCCAACTCTTGCTTTTTTTCCTTCTTTTGGTCTCACTTAAAGTTCTTGCTTCGAAAATATGTAACTGAATATTCTAACAGTGAAAATTATGGAATCGCAAGGCAAGATGAAATCTTATATGCCAATTTTATTGGTTGACAAGAAACAATGTTGCCAGTTTGATTTATTTGTTGCCTCATTTAATTGTTTCAATATGGAGGGTATTTGAGTAAAATTATATTCGTATAACATCTTCCTGTCAATCAGTAAAATTGGAATCTCAATAACTAGTTTTTACCCCCCTCCCCCCAAAAAAAATAAAATAAAATAAAATAAAAGAAGAAGACACCAAAAATACGAATTCCCAAAGTTGCACGGCTATGAATACTTTGCACCCGGCAATGAACAAAGGAATACCTCATGTCAACATGACGCATGCAGCATATTTATGGTTGAGCTAGCTGGGATCAAAATGAAATTAGGGGAGGCGCATTCAATAACTTCAGATAGAAATTGCCTAAAAATAATGATTTTGAGGATGGTTGTGATGATGATGATGATCAAACACATTACATTTACCCCAACTAGCATACAAACACAAAATCAACAGATGAAACGTTAGTTAACGAAAGCAAAGCAAGAATTTTACTATTTTCCTCTTTCTTCGTTTTGTTTCAAACTGCATATAGTTAATAAAAAGATGTTTTCACAATTTTATCAATAGCGTCTCTAAGGAAATACTACCTTTGGCTAAGAACTTTACTTTGAATTTCTCTTTACCTCTGAAATAAAAATCTGTTAAAGTCTTTATATTTAAGAAATAAAACATTTTCTTAGTGCCTTTATAGCCTTGTTAAAACCGAGCGTTTCCTTCTCAAGAACTCTCAAAAACTTTTACTCAAGGTTTTTACCAGGTTAAGAAGGCACGGAGAAAATGTTTTATTTCTTTTATAAAGTTATTATTTTCTGACTTAACAAAGAGAACAAAGATTTACAAGCACACTTGTCGGCCATTCAAAACGCATGCACTATTTGAATTATTTTATAACTAGATTTTCTCAGTTTATCTATACATCGGTCGAAATTCTCAATTTAATCAAGCTTTCAAACTATTCATTAATTTTTCATTTAATACTTGTGGTTGCTTATAAAATATTGCCCACGTATTTGAATGAAATATAGCTTTTCGTTATCAAGTTTAATATATTTGTGCAACATTAGTACTTAACACAATATAGTTTTATTCAATTGTTACGGTTAATATATAAACAACTAACTTCTATTTAGTTTCAAAGATTAATTTTTAGACAAAAATTGAAAAGAGGATTTTACAACCAGCTTTTAAACTGGAGTTATTGACAACAAAACATCTTTAATTAGAAGAGACTTTTTCGTACTTTATTATAACAGCTGATCTTTACTCAGTCGCTGTTACGTGTATTTTTCGAAGTACTCTTCGTAACTGAATTTAAGGCAGTACTTGTTAGTGCACGTTTTTCTATCGGCAAGATATCTCTCACAAACGAAATAGTAATTTTACTAAAAATTACAAGTTTTTATTTTCTGTTGGGACAACCATTTTCCTATTTTATCAAAAACGAAGATTTCGTAACTCGTGTTAAATTGCAAAATCTGTGTCGAGATTTCCAAGTTTGGTTTTTAAGACCGTGTCCGAGTTAAAACGATTGATGGATATATTTCTTACAAGCCAACTAATTTTCATCTTCAATACAAAAAGAAATCACTTTCCTTTTGTATACGTACATGTTTTTGTTTACATCTGCTTTTTGTTTTCTCATTTGATTCAACAAGCTTTTTAAGCTCCGATCCAATGTCTTTTAGGGAACGCATTAACTCTTCCTCCATAAACTCGGAAAGCTGTGCGTCCACATTGTCTTTAGGTAAGATGTTCTTTGCTTCCACTAGTGAGTCATTTAATATGGTGATGAAGAAGTTCATCAATAAAATTGTGTTCAGCAAAGAGAAAGTAAATAAAAAAAGCGGCCCCATTACATGACCAATAGAATCTAAGTTTTGGTATCCCATTTTACCGCCTAGAATGATAGAGAATTCTGTAACTAAAGCGCGCATTAGAGACTTGTATGATCCTTCAGTCTGTCCAAATACCAAGACTCCAACCTGAGCATATGCCATTAGCACACAAAAGAAAATAAATGAAAATGAAAGAAGATAGTCTCTTGAACATTTGAAGCAATGAGTAAAAGTTCTGATATTTACGTTAAACTTTAATATCTGTAGAAGCTTGATTGTTATTAGAAAGGCAATCATAGCAAAGGCTACAGACTCCAAGTCGTTGAAAAGAACGACGTAATCAAAGCTCATCCTAGCGTAAGGATTTTCCTGCACCTTCAGCACTATTCTTCTCGTGTACTCAGAATTAAAGGCCATCAGCACTGCTGTCGCTATGGCAACGATGATGAGAAGTATATCTAGGCAGTTCCAAAAACTTTTGAAGTACGAACACTTCTCTTTATATATTCTCCGAATGGTTTGACCGATCTTGAACAACACAATAACGAAGAGAAGCACGGTACAGAATGTATTAAGTCTGTCCAGGGATTTCCTTCCTGATCCATAGAATGAAAGAGGCTCAACTCTGTGAAAATGGTTTATTGCTCCTGTTGGTTGGTAGTCGAATATGTACCTTTGGAGAAAATAGTTTGTGAAATGAAAATTCATTTAATTAATATCTTTCAATCTTAATATATAGTGTTGAGGTCGAGAAAATATCTATTGAGATCCAAGGGCCATAAAGCTACGAATCACAAAATAAGATATAGACTAGGCGTTTAAATTAGTATCGACAGGCTAAATCTTTTACTTTAAATACTAATTTGTGCCTAACATTTTGTTTCATTGGTGTCATGTCTTTGGCGGTGTTTACATGATACCGGATCGAAATTCTTTCCTTAACGAAAATAAATTTTGTTACGTGTTTATATGAAAACGTTTAAAACGAACTCGAACCGGAATGAAGCGACAACAACAAGCGTGGTAGCGTGAAAACAAACTTTTAAAAGTGTAGTGCACACGCTCTACTCGTCTCAGTCCCTTGGATGTCTGAATTTGCAGCCATTTTTGTACCGGTATGAGCTCGAACACTCTTTGCATGATACTGGAACGAATTGTGGTCGGATTTCATTCCGGATTGAAAATAACGATCAGGTGCGAGAACCGGGATGCGCTCATTCCGGAATGAGTCATTCTGGTATGAAAAATTTTGAAGTATCATGTAAACAAATGCAGCGATTTGTATGGAACTAAGACGAACTCGTACCGGAATGAATCTCGATCCGGTATCATGTAAACACCGCCTCAACACTCAAACAAGAATCGCTCTATTTCCCTGTGTTTGAATAGTTTACCTTATATGGGCAAACAAATTTGTTGCTGGCTCAAACACCACTGCTTCCACAAAAATTGCTCGTGTGTGGCGATCAATCCAGTCATCCTCCACCAAATTATACACAACATCCCGCGCTGTCTTCATATCGTAACCCAAGTCTGCAACGTATCCTCCTCCGTTGAACGTTGTGTCCCCAACAACAACAGATAGGGTTAATTAAGTGGAGAGTAAGAGCGACAGTTGACATTTGGACTCCCTTCCCTCCCCTGCCCCTTCCTATTCAGACCCTCTAATAAAAGCATTGTCAGAGTGTCGTAAACAACAAGAAGAGTAGAAATGATTGCTGTTATTCATTCTAACTTTTGAACCAGTTGATGAAACCCTATAAAGTGACCATTCATTTTGTTTATCTTGAAGATCAGAAATGATTGGTGTTATTCATTCTAACATTTGAACCAGTTGATGAAACCCTATAAAGTGACCTTTCATTTTGTTTGTCTTGAAGAGCAGATATTATTGGTGTTATACTAATTTTTAAACCAATTGAAAAACCTATGGAATGGCTAGTCATTTTGTTTGTCTCAAAATATAGATTTAGAAAATGTTTATTGTTTGAAGTTCAGCTGTTGCCAATTTTTGCAAGGTTGTTAATACTTGGACTCTTGAAACTTGGCAGGAAAAAGGTTAACATTGTGTGATTATCTTTTTTCTTGTCACATTAAACTGTTGAATTTTGTTGTTTAGGTATGCAGTATTTAATGATGATGGTTCACTTGCGGAACTCAAAGGGTTTGAAGTGAAGCGCAGAGGAGAATTACAGCTAATCAAGAACTTTCAGTCCTCAGTGTTTGAATCATTCTTGTACGGGAACAACCTCGATGAAGTTTACCAGTCAGTTGGCCAGGTGGCTAATTACTGGTTAGATGTGCTGTGCAGTAAGGTATTGCAAATGCACTTAAATTGTCAAACAGAGATTAATCATTTGATTGTAGTAATGATAATAGTAATGGTAATGATAATAATGGTTTTATTAGCATTCCACTGGTTGGCTCTCGTAACAGTGGTAGGCTAACCTATCACAGCCATATATAAAACAACTGGGAGTCAATTTTACAGTGGGGGATGTGACAGCAGTTGAGCCACTCTCCACAGAAAGGCAAAACGTTTGTGCCAAAATGTAACAATATGTCTTGTCCTGACTTGGCCTGTTCTGTCTTGTCTTGATCTGCATTAAGTTGAAATAATTTTATCAGACAATAATATTATAATAATAATGGTAATTTTTTATAATAACTGCTCAATGAACATATTGCAGTTAAGAAACTGAATTACAGTGTTAAAATAAATTATAATACAAAACATTTTATATAATGAAATGTTACTTACAACTTTATAAAATTTCAATTAAAATATCTATAGAAATTTATATATAGAATTCGAAGAAGATAAAAAACAGCTGGTCCGTTGAGTCTTGCAGAATGATCTGTCACCGTACAATATTCTATACGTGTTCTTAGTTCTTAAGCTGTAGTTGTGGTTTTTCAGCTTTGGTAGCAGAAAGTTTATTGGCTGATAGTTGTCAAACATTTTACTAAGATAATTACAAAAGAGGGAATTTCTCTTGTCTGCTAGATTTGCGAGTTTTATGCATATAAGGGCTTCTGTACAGTATAGCTAAATGTTGGAAAAATTAGAACAGTTCCCGTTTTTGTTCCAACGCTAGTTTTCTGGACAAACAGGAATATCCTGCCACATCTACTCTCCATACTCTAACATTGGCCTTACGGTTACTAAATAATTATGTTTTGACAATAGATTTCACTAAATTCAAACAATTCTTCTGTTTCATAGTTATTATTCTTTTACAGGCTCAAAACATGCCCGACAGTGAATTGTTTGACTTGATAAGTGAAAATCGCAACATGTCCAAGACTCTAACAGAATACGAAGGCCAGAAGTCGACCTCCATCAGCACAGCAAAGAGGCTAGCAGAGTTCCTTGGTGACCAAATGGTAAAGGATAAAGGCCTTAGCTGCCGATTTATCATTTCAAAGAAACCTGAAGGCTCCCCTGTCACTGAGCGAGCAGTTCCTCTGGCAATCTTCCAAACACATGATAAAATTAAAAGACGTTATCTTCAGAAATGGTTAAAGGATTCTTCAATGACAGATTTTGATATTAGATGTATCCTTGACTGGGATTACTACATTGAACGGCTTAACAGTGCAATCCAGAAGATTATCACCATTCCAGCTGCCTTGCAAGGGGTGCGTTGTATTCATTATCTCAATGCATGCATATTGGAGCAAATTAAAGAGTAAATTGTGATTACATTCTGGCAATTGTGATAAATTTAACATTACTATATAAGGATTGCTTCAAAAGAGAAGTACTATACTTATCATTTTCTCGTATTTACTTTTAATCTGGTTGTAGCACAGTTGAGGTGGTAGTAATGTAAAATGACATCTTTCAATCGACAGAAATGGTTGTTGGAATGTAAAACAGGGTTGCTACAGTCCTTGGAAATCCCGGAAAGTCGTGGAATTATGAAAAATAAATTACAGGCCCTGGAAAGTCCTTGAATTTGAGTCCTTGAAAATCCTGGAATGGGCCAAAAATTTCTTTCTTAACTTCCAAAATTAATAATAAGCTTCCTGTTAAATATTTTTGATGTGAAAATGTTGTAAAACAAAAACCACGACTGTGGGAGGCTTGATTTTTGTCCAGAAAAAAAACTTCTAAAGCTTGTTGATATAGGTGTATTGTTGGACTGATTTTTGAACAAAATGTGTAAAAGCATTCAAGTTTTTTTTGTTAGAGATGGTCCTAGATTTGCTTAAAAAGGTGCTGGAAAGTCCTGGAAAAGTCCTTCAATTTCACATCCAGTAAATAGTGGCAGCCCTGGTAACAATGTTCATAAATTTTTCAGGTCAACAACCCTGTCCCAAGATGTGCCCATCCTGACTGGCTACACAAGAGGCTTCTAGAGAAGAATGATGTCTTTAAGCAACAAAGAATTGACGAGATGTTTGGCCATGTGCCAAAACCAAAGGTACAGTTGACTTTTAAGTAAAAAACAGGGGTGCCACGGTCCTTGAAAATCATGAAAAGTCCTGGAATCGGGGGAAAAAATTGGGTTGTGGCTCAGAAAATCCTGGAATGAGCAAAAAATTTCTTTTTTTATCTTCCAAATATAACAAAAATAAGCTGTTTGTTAAAACATTTTTGATGTGATAACATCCTAAAACAAAAGCCGCGACTCTGGGAGACTTGATTTTTGTCCAGAAACAAACCTTCTAAAGCTTTTTAATATAATATGCATACTGTTGACTGATTTTTTAAAAAAAATCTGTAGAGCATTCAAGTTTTATTTGATCGACAAGGGCCTGAATTTGCTTGAAAAAGTCCTGGAAAGTCCTGGAAAAGTCCTTGAATTTCACATCCAGTAAATGATATCGATGGCAACCCTGCCTATTGCACATTGTAGTATACTAGTTTCTATTCAGCAAATCTACCACGTTGAAAAACTGTTTCTTGTATTTC
>JAODFW020991306.1:0-10253 GCA_027575235.2 Palythoa mutuki | reverse complement strand
AGGTGACAGAAGGTGAGCAAGTGCAATCACTCACCTCAAATGGTAAGCTAAGGTGACAGAAGGTGAGCAAGTGCAATCACTCACCTCAAATGGTAAGCTAAGGTGACAGAAGGTGAGCAAGTGCAATTACTCACCTCAAATGGTAAGAAACGGTGACAAAAGGTGAGCAAGTGCGATCACTCACCTCAAATGGTAAGCAACGGTGACAGAAGGTGAGCAAGTGCGATCACTTGTCTCAAACAGCAAGATGACCATAAGTGAGCCAGCAAAATCACTTGCCACAAACAGCAAGGACTGAAACACCATCGTTTACTTTAGCCAAGGTAAAGAAATATGCTGCACAAATTACAATTACATTTTCTGTAAGCACTTTTCTATCAATACAATATATCTACTGAAACGCCCTGTTGCGAATGATGTCTTTGTACATCTCCCACTTCATTTAATGGACCTGTTTTTCAGTTACACCTCGTCCCTCCTTGTTTCAACTTGTTTTCAGTAGTGAATTAATAATTTTGACGGATGATATTCAAATTCGACTGGCCAATTAAAATTTCATGTTTTAAAGGTCTTCAATAGACCTAATGAATACTTCACGTCCATTCCTTGAGTGTGTACATGTTTAAAGACTGCAAGATAAGTCTTGATCCTACACAGAATTTAGTTTAACAACGTTCTTCTCAAGCATACATTAACTGGAAGAACATAACGGTGTGTCTCATCATATCAAGATGTCATTGTTTCTGCGAGGTTTCTGTTTATTACAGGGATTCTCTGTTGACTCCATTGATGAACAAACGTAGCTTCTCGATGCACCAAATTTATTATTCAAATCAGAAGTCACCATTCCCATGTTGTAAGTTGTAATTGTACGTATTAACTTCTTGTTTCACTGTTTACCACTGTTTCTGAATTTCTTCGTGGTAAGGGATGATCAGAAGTAGAGGAGTTTATTTCGGCTTTTACATGTCTATGGTCAAACTTCTCCATCACAAATAGGATCTACTTCTTGTTGGCTGGGGTTTTCTTCTCCATTTATTTTTGGTTGCAAATCATCTTTAGTTGTAAAAACCCTAGCGAGCGGGAAAAGCTTGTGGCACCTATTCACATAATCTTCAGCACTGTCTGCACATTCCCCAAATGTGCCTTCCAAAAGTGTTTCGAGCACTCTTGTGCAGTTCTAGGAACAAAACAAAAAGCAAATCATAATCAAAAGCAAGTTTGATACGAGATTTGTGCAATAGCAAACTACAGGCTCCAACATAGAAATGAAAACTATTAGAATTGCAAAATTGGTTTGAGTGATAAAAATACAAAATAAAAGAAAATTTTGAGGTACGGAAGAGATATGATAAAACGCAACTTCACGCCGTAACCTGTACTTTAAAATATAATCTAAACGAGGATGCACGATTTCCCAATTTCGCAAATGAGAGGAATGCAGTGCAACGTCGTTAACTGATATACGGGGTTTAAGTAACAAAAAGAACAACTACAAATAGAGAATGTTTAGAAAACACCACAACTACAAGTACAACGCAAAACAAAAGGAAGAAAATGAAACTAAATTGGATTTTTGAGAAGTACAGTGAAAGCTACTATCTTCTATTCTCTACTTCTTTCTTTAAAGAAAAACTGAATATTTTAGTACTACCAGTTCTAGCTATCATGAAGAGCACAACGAAAAGTGACTCTAAGGAAGTTATGAAGTTATCCTTGCTCTAGCTGATAAACGAAAAAATGCCCCAACAGATGTTCAGGACTGTTCATCTGTACCAGTTGCTTGCAACAATCACATACTAACGCTTTCAACAAACCTCGAGTATCCTGTCAGTAAGATAATCGGGAAGATCCGTTATTAACTTCAAGGCCTCTGGTCCCCTGGACGAATCCATTAGGTACATGCCCTTGGCAGCTGAAACGTTTATGATAATGAAAATAAAACTGCAATGTGAAAGAATATCATTGTGATTATTTCTTATATTTGTTGTTCCTATGCCGTTTAATAATGGCGGTGTAGTCGGCGCAGTGGTAATATCTCTGCTTTCTACCCACAAGGTCTCAGGTTCGATCCCCAGCTCAGCCGAGTGTTGAACATTTGTGTGACCTTCTTTTCTGCCAAAGTTGACTCACCTTTCCATCCTCCCGAGGTCGGTAAAGTGAGTAACAGCTTCTGCTGGGGGCTAACCTGTGATGGATTAGTGTCCCGTCCTGGGGGAGTCAATGACCCTCATCCACTTAACACTACAGAAACCAGAGATAAGCACCGGCTCCAATTGGCCACTCAGGCTCGTAAAAGGATACCATCTAACCACCCAGAAGTAGCAATATATATCATCTCTGAGCCAAATACAGGACAAAGCAAAGCAAATGTAGACTTCTTCAAAGGAGTTGATAGCTTATGCATAAGTTTTGTTTCACAAAACGAACGCGTCTGACTTTGCAGGTGCAACGCCCCCTACCCATGTGGCCTTAGTGCTCAGTGGCTGCAAAAGGGTTTTCATACCGGACACAAACAGTGTATTAACCCTAGAATATATTGAATAAAGACAAGTTGTATGTGATTAAAGTGAGTGCTGTCTTTTCGTGTTAATATTTCCGGCCTTTCAGTTGAGAGCAACAGTTGTGTGCATCAAATCAAAATAGATTGACTTCGTCATATTTCCCCCTCGCCTGCGTAACAAAATATTAACAACATGATTGATCATTGCTTTATTGTGTCTTCAGCACATCAGTTAAGGTTCCTTAAAACGTGTTGTCGTATATTCCCTTTAAAATCATTAAATACACTTTAACTTAAGCTAAAAGTGAATATTTTTAAAAGTTTTACTTTATTTAACATACCTGCCAGACGGTGCAGTAGCGAACTTGAATTCCTTTCGTTAAATTCTGCATTAAATTTCTGAATAGTAATGTCACCTAGGAGCTTTTGTAACTCTTGTTGAAGTACAATGGAAACTGCACCCTTTTCGTTGTTAACTGAGGAAACTGTAAGAAAAGGATGTAACTAGGTAACTTCTCAAAGGTTTTTCTTTAGTAAGTTCATGAGACGAAACTTGTGAATGAGATTATAACACTTACAATAAGTATAGTCGTAAATATAACCGAAGTCATAATTGCAGTAAGATACAATATTAACTATAGTCATAGTAGAAATCATAGAATTACTGTAATAAACAGTCACTGCCACAGCCATAATCATTTCCATAGCCTTAGTAATGCCTATATAATCATTGTACAGTCACTCTCATTACTATAGCCAAAGCAAAATCAACGGGAACTGCAACGGCAACAGTCACGCACGATCATTCAGTTACAGTCAGTCATAGTCACTTACAGTCATGATCAGTCAAAGTTACAGTCAGCCACAAACACAGCAGTTATCACTGCCACGATCAGTCAGTCACTCTCTGCAATTACAATAGCCAAGTCAAAAGTAACAGACACAGTAACAGTCAGTCATAATCACGATCAGTCAGTCACTCTCAGCAATTACTATAGCCATGGCAAAAGCAACAGACACAGCAACAGTCACACACGGTCAGTCAGTAATGGTACGTCGTAGTTGTGATCAGTCACAGTCACGATCAGTTAGTCACTCTCAGCAATTACTATAGCCAGGGCGAAAGCAACTGACACAGCAACAGTCACACACAGTCAGTCAGTAATGGTAAGTCGTAGTTGTGATCAGTCACAGTCACGATCAGTAACAGTCACAATCAGCCGTAATCACAGTCAGAGCCACAGTCACAGTCACGCACGTGGTCACGATCAGTAATTGCCATGGTTAGTCGCAGTTAGGTTCACATTCAAAATGAAAGTCATGATACCCATTGCTGTGCTGTCAGCGTTATGGTCACAGCTACAACCACATTACCGTCATTCTGAAGTCTGAGTTATAGAAATGGCCATAATCAAAATCATGGTCACAACAAAGACTGTAGTTATCGTCATATATTTACACAACTGAAGGGAAGAAAAGGACAAGCACCAACGTAGGACGACTGAAGGTTCTGAACATCGTAAATCAATGAGCAATTTAAAGACTGCACTGACCTTTAAGAGCAAACTTAACAAGACACACATGAAGTTCTGGGTTATTGGCATCGATGGCGTGAGCCCTTTTTACCGATTGAAGCATCAACAGAAGTTTGTCTAAAATCATTGAATAAAAAGATAATGAATGATTAAACCAAAATATTTGCTGCCAAACAAAGTTATCTGCCAAAAAGTACATCTTATTTTAGGAGGATTTTTAAAAACAGTGTTTTACATTCTTAAAAAATATTAAAATATTTTTCTGGTTAAGAATGTCACCGTTGGCAAATAAAAAAAATATTAAATAAAAAACTTACCTAAAAACCAAACATCTACTGAAATCAAAGCTATTAGCAAACTAAAGTAACACTTTTACACAACAAATCTTTATATCTGATAAGGCATAAGTGCATACATGATTACAACTTATAATTAAGCTACGAGCTAAAACTAAATTTCTCATTCCAGTGGCTCATGTGCTTATATCCAGTTTCTGTGAAGTTAAGGTTACTGTATACCTTCAGGGGTGTTTTGTGTCAAAACGATACAGTGCATCTGTCTTAAACCGTTGATACCTCAACCCATATATCAAATTAAAGCTTATAACGAGCAACTTTCGAAAGGCGATTTTGTCGCTTATCTCTAGAGAACGTAAAAACTCTAAAGATTCATTTTAACTCAAAATTTTTAATATAAATCGAAAGCCAGCTCTATAAGCTTTAATTTGATATATGGGTTTACGTATCTACGGTTTAAGACAGATGCACTGTATCGTTCTGACGCAAAACACTCCTGAAGGTATACGGTAACCTTAAGTGAACTCTAAGAGTCTGATTCCTGGACACTAACCCAATGCAGGTTAGCTTCCAGCAGATGTTGCAGAGTTCTCCCCAGAGGAAAGCAGAGGATCATTATAATCATACAAGTCATATGACACCTGACTTGCAAATTGCATTCTGCTGTGCCGAAAAAAGTGTCCTTAGACAAAGACAAGCAAAATGGTAATCGGTTGAAGAAAAAACAAGTTGTTTCAATCTTGTTTCTTGAAAACATTTTACCAAAACATTTGAAACTCTCATCTTTTAATTTAGGGAGGAAAAGAGGAGAACTGTGCGTGAGTAAGAGCAGATTGGTGTCGCACCACTATACTGCTTTGTGGAGAGAACTCTGTGCTGGTACTCATTCATACAGCTGAGTCAAATGGAACAAGCTTGGTATAGTGCCTTCCTCAAGAACACAACACAGGAATCTGACCAGCAACTTTGGTTACAAGTCAAATTTGATAACCGCTCCATCACTTTTCAATTGTCTAAACTAGGAGTAGATGCAAGTACATAAATTTGTTACCTTTCCTATAGAAGACTTCAAATGCCAATAGATGGGTTTCGATTTTGTTTGGTAGAAGATTTTGCAATGGCTGTAAAAATCTTAATGCCTGATCTAGAGGATCTGACACCTAAGATAACAAAACTGGTTGTTAGTAAATCAGACCTAGCGAACATTAAACACTAAACAACAGCATACAAGGATAGCAAGAACTGAGATAATTCAGTACAAATACAAGACCTACCCTTGCCAATTTATCAGCATCAAATTGAGGCTCCTTGTTGCATTCTGCCTTTTTGTCAGCATCTTTGCTATCTTTTGATTCTGTAGCTGCAGGAAGCAAACCACAACAAGCGAGTTTTCAACCCCTTTCAACAAATTCCACATGAAACCACTACCAAGCTACACTGTAAAACCTTTGCAAGTCTAATTCTCTGGGCCGGATTGTCAATTTCTTTATAAACTAAGAAAAAATTTACTGTTCTTATAAAATACATTTAAGATTAACTACAGAAAAATATATTAATCTTAAACCAGTCTTACGGAGGCCCACAAGTGTCACATGTGAGAAACTAAAACTTTCCACCTGAAATTGAAATTCACTCATGAAAAACTAAAGCTTCTCACTGTTAAGTGAAGATTGTCACAGGTAACATAATGTTGACAATAGTAATATGATGTTCTTTTTATCCAGAGTGTTTCAGAACTTCTGTCATTTTCTGTCATTTTCATTTTTCATGTTACAATAGTATCTAAATATAAATGCTGTATTTAGCCATGGGAGCCATCCCATGGCTGGCAGAAGCCGGGACTACCAGCAACCAACTTCCTGGACACTTTTAGGGGGGACACCGGTGCGGCAACCTCAGTCGAGCTTTCCCCATGTATGAAGAACAGAAAGGATTGGATTTGGCGTTGTGAGTCTCAGCTGAGGCCGTCTAGATGATGATGATGATTCATTATTTCTTTGCAAACTCTCTTCAGAAATCTGTTGCGTACAGACAAAATCTATAGGAGTATAAAAGTTGGAAATATTACAAGTCTAAAATCAAATGGAGCCATGAATGAGTCCTGGATACATCAAATTCTAATTAGTTTGCAAAAAGTTAAATTGCTTTTTACAAAAACATATATTTTGGATACAGTTGAAACTTGTTTTGAACAGATAGGATGGTGTTGAGTGAAAAGTCTGGAAAAGTCTGATTAAAATAAGATTTATTTCTGATTCTGAACTTGATTCATAACATATGAAAGTTCTTCAGTAGTTGCATCATACAAATTAAAATTTGCTTCTCAAGTTGTTCGATCGTCTGACCCACAGCAATAGTTGCTCCTATGCTTCATGTATCCACGACTAAAAATGCAATCAAACATCACAAATATTATTATTATTCTGATTCTGAACTTGATTCATAACATATGAAAGTTCTTCAGCAGTTGCATCATACAAATTAATTTGCTTCTCAAGTTGTTCGATCGTCTGACCCACAGCAATAGTTGTTCCTATGCTTCGCGTATCCACGACTAAAAATGCAATCAAACATCACAAAGATTATTATTAAAGATGGCAACTGCAACAAGGTTCCCAAACTCCCTTGCGAGTTTTCTTAACATTGGTGCCCAGGCCCCTCTCTGTCGAGTCTGAATGTGGAATATCCAATCTCTTTTTAAACTATTCTAGTTTCCTGCGAGTTTCACTTTCTTATGGGTGAATTTTAGTTTCCTGTGACAAGTTTAACTTTTTAATGAACACTTGTGGGCTACCATACTTTTAAGCTTTGAAACAAATACATGGATTCTTGGTAAGTGCTAACCAGCTTTTGAAAAAACGAGCTCTGGCATTTTGTATTCTCTGACTTGTGGTTTGACTGTTTAGTTTTTGAGCTATCACGAGAAGGCTGTTATTACACATTTAACTACAAAACTTACCTTTTTTGTTCTCCTGAACTTGTGCTTTTTTCTCAGCTCTTCTTTGCTTGCTCCTTAATTTTTTCAGCTCTTTGGCTGAAAGGTTACTCTCTAGGGCCTCTGCATCCTTTCCAGCATCAGTCAATGGTTTGTCGTGTAATCTAATGTAACACTAACAGCAAAAACTGTCTATAAGAATCATTTAACATTAAGTTTACAGAATGCAAGCACCACCAGTCCAATCAAATATCAATAGTTTCCACATTGATTTACTAATAACAAGACGCTCTAGGAACGTATACTTGTGCCAGCTCGTGGATAAAATGTGAAAGCTTTTGATCTTATTGAGTTTTGACTGTATACACAAGACTAAATGTATTGTCTAGCAGCCACTGTTCAGTATATCAAGTATTATATCAAATAGTCAAATATAGCCGCTGTCCAATATTACATCAAGTGGCTGAATACCTCGACACAAATAAAAAAAACACAGGGCAAACCTAAACTTGTGCTGCACTTCGCTGCTGGCACAAGTAATAATAAAAGTGCTTTTCTTGCCTCGAGAATTTCCCATACATCAGTTTTTCTGTTAAATTTTGCTGATAATTTTATTCTTACTGTCAACTTTACCTTGCCCTCTACTGTCACAGAATAAATAACATTACATACAAATACTAAATATGAAACTTGAGGAACCTTTGAAACAACATTGTTTAAAAAAAGCTAAACAACCTAGTAGCAAATGTCAACTTTTAATAACTCGTAACTGGAAAAGTATTTTACAGTAACAGTCATATTATTCTGACAAATTTATTTTGCAAAGATTGTTCAATTTCAGAAAAGCTTAGAACTTTGGGAGCTCAATGAGAAACTGAACACATAATGCAGACATCTGGGTTTAGTAATGGGAGAGACTACAAAGCAGCACAGAAAACAAGGTATGCAAACAAACAGTTGCCATTATTTTACCTCAATTGCCAGTTTTGCTGCTTTGAAATAAAACTGATGACTTCGCAGAACATCCTCTAAACGAAGAAGTCTCATGTATGCACAAAGTGTCATTTTCCTCATGCAGTATGTGTGGAAATCAAACTGATCCTCTGTTATCTCTTCAAAATGCTTATCCACCTCATGGGCTTTCTTTAAAGCCTCCCCTAGTTTGCCAAGCCTAAAATGGGCCAACCCAGCCTCTGTCTGGTACCACATACATTGCATCTCATTAAGATTGTCCGCAGCAGCAATTCCATCCTAAAGACAACAGGAATGAGTTGAATGCAAGGATTTTTAATAAGAATCTAAGTAGGTGGCAAAAGTTAAAAAATAGCCAGTTAGCAGACATAAAAATTGACAAATTGCAATCAGGCATCATAGTAAAATATGTTAAAATTTTTGTTTGACTCTGATTTAAAATATAAATGAAAACGTTTTGAGCGTAAAACCTTCGCTCCTCCTCAGTTACAACAATATGAATTAACATATATTAAAATGCGTAAACTCGCTCAAAATTACGGACAATAAAAAACAATGTCTATTGTTCTATAAAAGTAGTATGTTAAAGACCGGAATCAAAATAATAGTAAAATATTTTAAAATGCATAAACTCACTCAAAGTATGGATAAGAAAAACAATGTCATTGTTCTATAAGAAGTTTATAAATGTCTGGAATTTTAATATAGTCATTTCCAGAGTTCTTGTCTTTTGTTGAATACAACGCTTCTAAAAATAATCAATGACTTTGTTTTTCATTATCCGTACTTTGGACACTTAGTGCACATCTACAGAAACGTGTAGGTAGATGCTACACATCTCTGCTAAGAGGAGTCCAAAATATATCATGGAGGAACCAAACAACCCTCAAACAAGTATACGGATATATGACTTGACTAAGTAGTCATCTGATCCAGCGCCGGTGCAATTTGCCGGTCACTGTTACCGCACAAAAGATCAGCTTGTCTCAGATCTGATATCATGGAAGATCAAACTAACGAGCAGGAAGCTCATATTCCCAGACGTCATCAGCAGAGATACTGATATACCATCTGATGATCTGGGTACAGCCATGGGAGACCATGACTGATGATGACTGCTGGTTTTCAACAGACATTGCAACAGCTATACTTGTTTGCGCTTCAACAAAAACTTTCTTTTACACATCTTTTTTCATTAACCAACATTGCTGCCATTCTCACATGTTTGGATTCACAAGAGAATGACTAGAACCTGAAATAGCCTAAAATATGTCCAATTGAGATCAGAGAAACGCTTTTGATATATGTGTACAGAGTGCCGTTTCCACTTTCCTGAGAGCTACAAAAATAAAATTATTAACGATGCTTCAGACCTGCCTCCTACATTTCTAAAATGAGAATATACAGCAAATAAATTAGGTAAAACTATTAACCCTAGTAAATAAGCCGCACAGATCCTCTGCCTTCTGTACTTGGTTCCAACGCAGCATGTACTTGGCACACTTGCAGTTAACATATCTATCAGCAGTGTCTAGTGCTCTAGCCTCATCCATGTAATGTGCAGCCAGCTCAGGATTGCCTGCATGCTATAATGAACAAAAATGCTCAATTTTATTCTTGGGCCTCAAATAATAAGGGGTTGGAAAAACCCTCAAAAAATTAATAGGGGGGATTATTTAGATACCAAAAGTAGACACCTAAATGAATCAACTGAATGCCTCGAGCCCTCCTCAGCAGAGTGCTTCAAGATTCTGGACATAGCTCAGCAGGGTCCCCCCTCAATATTAGCATAAAAATTCCATGACTTCCGTGACTTTTTTTTAAACATTTTTCAGGACTTTCACTGACCAAAATAAATAATTTTCCATAACTTTCCGGGTTTTGAAAATTAACTGACAAAATACTATATGGCACAAACTGTCTAAAAACATCTTTATTTAGTTAAGCAAAGAAGCAGAAGTGAAGTTTGTACACTAACTGCATTAAATTTGAACTTATAAACAAGGTTACAT
>JAODFW020991213.1:0-10254 GCA_027575235.2 Palythoa mutuki | reverse complement strand
AAAAAAAGAAAGTGAAGTTTTGCGAGTTACTGAGAGCACAGCCACTTAGAAATAGCAGAGGCTAATCGAGCTAAATGTCTGGGCGGTGCGGTCAAAACATGAATAAAATTAAAATTTTGATTTTGATTTTGAGGGTCAACAGAAAAGACACAGGCAAAAAATTTAAGGATTATGGAAGATAAGAGAAAAAAATACATAAATAAATAAATAAATAAACAAAATAAATAAATAAATAAGTAGGAAAATGAAAATAAAATAAAATAAAATAAAATAAGGAATGCCGCGCCATGGCTTTAGGCTGTGCTAACATTAATTGTAAGGTACAACAATATAACAGTCAATAATGACTTATAACTCGGAACGTTTTAAAAGTTTCTTGAATTGAGTTACGACTCGTAGATTTAAGGTTTTCTTCTATTGAATTCCAGATTTTTACGCCATTGAATCGTACATTAAATTTCTCAAAGTTAGTTCTAACTTAGTGTTTAAGAAGAGTAATTTTCAATAAATGCCTTCAAAAGTTTCCCTAAAAGTAAAATTTATCACAGCTTTCAAAGTGTACATCAGATTGCTCAAAAGGAAGGTGTGAACGGTATACTTCGAGTTCAAGCTGCAACACTCTCCAGCCAGCTTGTGAGAAAACGGACGCTTACTCGTCATAGAGCCTTGTTGCACGAGGCAATTTTTTAGCAACTTGTAACGCAATGCCACTGCGTTGCAACTTGCTGACAAAATTGCGCGTGTGACATCTCTCTGTCCAACTGGCAACGCAACGTTGCAAGTTTCGGAAAAATTTGAACAAATCTACTTTTCGCAACATTGCGGAGCAGTTGCAGCGTGGAACATGTACTGGACAACTTCCTTTGCAACGCCAATGTTACAATCAAGGTGAAGAGACAATCAGCACGTCACGTTTCGTAATTAACTACGAGAAACCGCTGATGTATCTCGTTTTATCGCAGGCAACGAACGAGATCATTGCGAGTTGCGAAAACAATAGTGCAGCGCGCCAGTACTAAAAATATAAATTTCTACCCCACGTGACTCAGACAGAGGTATGTTTGACAAAAAAGTCTATAGAATAAGTAGCGATCTTGTAATTATAAGAAACGAATTTATTGTTAAATTTCAAATAAAAAGGTCCGTTGAAAATATTGCAATTGCCGCCACCCCATTTCATAATAGCTGCTTTGTTTGTCCGAGTCATGACGTAATTACTTTTTTTTAAATTTTTTTTGTATAATGTACACTTGGGGGTTCATAGTATTAAAATGTACTTATTGCTTATGTGGTTGTACGGTTGAGGAAAAATTCTGAAAGTTACGCATCTAGCTGGGTTTCAGAAAGCGTGCATCTTTTTTGTCATTTTTTTAACCACATTTTCAGATTTAATCCTGCTCAAATAGGTCCCAAGACCTCGAATTTTTAGTCCTTTTGTTCGTCTTTAAGCGAATTCTCAGTCAGTCCTTAAGCACATGGTTTCTTGTTTGATTATCAAGAACTTTTGTAAAGACTAATCTCATTGTTTCGTTGGTCAAGAAACGTTTTTTCAATATGTAAGTTTTTGAGCTAGAACAATTGCCTTTTGGTAAAAACGTTCATTATAACATTCCTTTTGTTCGGTTGTTTATAATTGACCCCGTTTGAATACCAAGTCAAAAGACCTGTAGCTGTTTTCGATTTACAATACAAAGACAAAGCCATCGACAAATCATTCAAAATCTAAATGAAAAATGAAGTGCGAAAGCGTATTGTAACTGCTATTAAATACAATAGTAACTGACAACAATCGTGGGATGAAGAAAGCGTTCAATATTCTGCAGTCACAGATTAACAAAAGTCGCTGACAACACTAGATTGCGAAATTGAGGTAGTTGAATAATTTGTTCAGGAAAAGCGAAGTTAAAACGAAGTCCGAAGTTTCCTTATGCCTTTATTCGGTGTAACCAATTCAGACAGCAGTTCTACAATTAACCGTTGGATTACAACTACAAGGGACAGCATGTGGATGCGTTGAAGTGGAAAGGCAAACAGACGGGTACAGAAATATTTTTATAATGCACGTGCTCGCGACAATATCCCCAAATTAATACAGCATGTAATACTGAACCTTTCTATGACTATGCCTAAGCGACCACTTGGTCAGTTCGTGGTGTTAGATTCTGTAAATGAAGTGCTATAAGGAGAAAGCAATACGATTATTTATATTGTTTATCCTTCACCTAATTGTTTACTCAATTACTAACATTAGTCTCTTGTTGGTTTTCTGTTGATCTAATTTGTAGGATTGACCTTTGACCAGTCACAATCATGACTGATGAAATTATACACATCGAGTAGAGATTGGCAAACATTTTTTAAAAAAATTAAGAAGGTATCTGCGTTTGGTGCGGCATAATTATTTTCGTGACGAGCAAACTCGACAGCAAGCTCATCGTTCCAATACACATGCGCCATAGCTGGTGGCAGCAAATATCTGCTGAAATACTCGTGTGAACTTTTGATTAACAGACTTTGAATTGAATAGTACTGAGTTAACGGCTGGCTAAAAGGACTGGGCCTCGAATCGAGTCATCTTAGAAGTCGCGAACAGAACAACTCTAGCGTCGCCGACTTTTCAATTTCTTTAGAGGTATGATTCTTAATATACTGCTTCCATTTTACAAACATTCATTGATTTAATGTCGATTCTTAAATTCGAGTTTAGTCAACATTACAAAACACAGACCCGATCTTGTTTTTAGTAAAGGGTCCCATGGAGTATTTGTACAGAATTTGTCTTGTATCGAATAAGAAATGGTCTTTTCTTTAACAATATTTAGACATTGCTTGACTTGTGTAATATAACTGATTCGGGTTACATGTACATTATCTGTAATTACTCGTCAATCAAGTTTTAGCCATCGCGGACAACTAAGGAATTTGAGTTTGGTCAGTGGTAAGTTACAATTTTGCTTCGAAAAAACCGTCCCATTCAAATGGCTAAGACTTTATACTCACAGTTCATTTCCTTGTCTCTTCAGCTCAGTTTAATTTTTGATCAACTTCTCTGCCATATTTTTTGTCGATCAACCACAATTAATCGAAACTTGGTGCTTAATATTGCACAAAATGTGAATGATCTTTGAAATACAGACATTTTTAAAATCATATCGGCTTGCAAATGTTGTTTAGATTTAATTCGATTACCTCCTTAGGTACTAAACTCAACATCCCAAACACTTTGTGCACTCTTTCTATAAAAATGTTGTCCTCATCTTGTGTTTCATGTAGACTTTCGCTTGATTTCTCAAGTACTTTGACGTTACTAGACGTACTATAAAAGAACGATTTTTTTCCCGAAATAATTGACCAATATCGATCTTACGTCACTGCTGGAAGTCATGATACTTTACGAAACTGATTATGTTAATGCGGAATCGATTTTCAAAGCTTGATTCCTCGCAAAATCATTTTTAAAATTCAGACACAAAGTTATAAGTTCTGCAAAGAGTTTCACATTTTCAGGTAAAAAAAACATAATGGTATTCTAGAAATGCACATTTTTATTTGCTTTTAAGTTTAGGCAGTTTTCAGAAATTTGAAAGCAAAATTTCGCGGAGGAAGAACAAGATTGAAGTAACTCAGCTGAGAAAAGAGGGTCTACAATAAGGATTTTATTTTTAGAATGTTTTTGGCGTCAGTGTTTTTTGAGCAGGTGTTTCGGGCATGCATAGCCCTTTTTGTATTCTTCTGCTATGCCTGAAACGTCTGTTTAAAAAGTTGTAAAAGCTTTATTGTATAGACAATTTGATTATTGATGTCACACATCAGAAAAATGATTTAACGGCGAAGCTGAGAAAAAGGCTTAGCTTTATTGACAATCAAGCAATTTTTAAAAATATTATTTTTTCAGTCTTTGTTTTTGCTCGTTATTGCGTTTGTGATTTAGCGTAATCGCCTTTATTTTTAATTAAGTATTTAAAACCACCTATACAATGGTACAAGCGATAAGTACACTTTGTGACAGACTCAGCGGACGACAATGGACGACTGACTTGAATCCTTACAAAAAAATCCAGCAATCAAATGCAAGTTTGCCGGGACCGCAGCAAAACCGCGGCCATAAATTGGATTCGACAAAACAGGTGCTAATTTCCTTCTTCATCCCGCGCTCTTCTATGCTCTGACCAGGTCCGTGATTGTTCTTTCCAATTTTAAACTTAAACGCAAACAATTGAGGAGCAGAAACCCACCTATACAAGATGGCTGAGCAGAAAGATGATCATATGATACATCTGTGTTTCAAGATTTTAGATTTATGAAAAATTGCAGCGCAGTGATGTTAATATGTTTTAAAATTAAAATACGGGCAGGAAATCCCCGCCAACGCAAATTATAGGTTATATCAGTGGAAGGCGGTGTTGAGAAAAGGTTAATTTTACAGGCTTTTGGCAAGATCAAAAAAAGATTTGTTTAGCCTGTGCAATTATTTGCTTTCGGTATTTTCAAGAAGCTCATGCAGTTTAATTATATATAATTTAAATCAGTAAACCATATAAAAAAGCTATATATAGCGAGTGAGATATCGGCTTTGATTTAAAAAAAAAAGTTTGATATTGAAGACAGCGGAAACTGGCCACTTTTTTTATTTCCAAAATTTGCGCTATGCCAAAAGAAACTAAAAAAAAAAACAGTAAAATATTACGCGCTTTTTTTATAAGAACAACTTATAAGAACAACAAGACCAAAATTTGCCAAAATTTAAGAACAAGCTCAGGCTGATGCTCGATAACTAAGAACGTTTTGGGGGTTAGAAAATTGACCAAAACTTAGCGCCACAGCTTAAAACAAAAGATTCACTGTGAAGACTGCTCAAACAATGAAGGTAGCTCGCCTCTAAATTCAGCTGTTCAATACATGTGTGGTGCAAAGCGTTTCATTTTCCAATACCTTGTTTTATTTTGTTTTTTCTTCAATAAAAGCCGCTCACAGAAGTAAGAACAACTTTAAGAACAAATTGAGACTGAAGTCGCCAAAATATTAAGAACAATGAGCCTCGGCAAAATTTACTGGTTCTTGTAAAAGAGCGTGCATATCATTATGTTTGCTTTTTAAAAAATATGTTGATTTATAAAATGGCTAATACTAAGAGAAAATTGATCTTAAGATAGTTAAATCACTCAACGTTTTTGTCTATTGAATCTTTAGAGTGTAAAATTTGCGCTTTTCCCCAGAGTTAGTTTTGTAAATCAAATAATCCCCGATGGAAATAGCTTAGCAATGAAACAATTAACTTGTTTGTTCAAGGCTGGTCACTCACGGCCTATATTAGACCTTCAGTTATTTTCCGCTTGAGTGTTGATTTGACAAAACTTTAAACTGTTTTCCACGTGAAAGTATGCATGGATTGTTAGCGAGGTGCTGCCGTGGTTCGGTTATTATGTGTGGATTTTCGTGTTCAGCTTTTCGGACTCTGCGAAAAAAAGCACATATTTTGCACTCTGGTAAAGTTAAAACGCCAGCTATAATTTCCTGGTCAAGGAAATATTGACAAATTTACTCCATCAAGTTGTTTCTCCTTGGCGAGGAAAACTTCCTGTCTAAGCGGAAATTTCCATTGGTTGTTTATTGTTTCGCTCCTTGTCGTAACCACGGAATCTGAAGAACGTTGCCAAAGGCTCTGAGTAGCAGCAGTTTCAATTTACATTTAAGTAATAAAATAATGGTTTTAATTTTAACAGACATGTTAATTTGCATTTTTACCATCTTTAGTGAAATGCGAATGATACAACTGTTACGGCATTTAAGTTGGATAATAACAATAGCTATAGAATTCGGACAGGGGTAGCTTAAGAGAATTACAACAATAGTTTAAGATTTATATATTTCACTTGTTTGTTGTTGTAATTGTACAAATTCTATAGCAATTATTATTATCAAGGTATTAGTGAAACTTTTATTACTTAATTTATATTGAAGAACGTTGCTAAGTTATTGAATAAATTTATAAAACTAGTAATTACCATTGGTAATGAGAATGCAGCGAATTCGTGGTTCGGTTTTTATTTTAGTTATTACATCGTAGGGCTTCGCGTATAATGGACGCCCGCGCCTAGTCGGCCTAGCGTCTTTACTCGGCTGATCGTCCAGCGGAGAGCAGTTGTCGGCCTAGCATCATATCGAGGCATTTTTAGTCACCCCACCGTCGAAAGATCGATATGAACACTCGATTATAATAAACGCAAATACAAATGCAATGTATGAACAAGATAACAAATTTAAATTACACATTTTTTTAAAAGAAAAAAATTAGTAGCACGTCAACCCAGATGCGCATCCAAGTGCGACATTTATTCTAACTACGCAAACAAATGAACGTGTTTCGAAATTCTAGTCACGAGACATTAATTTGTAATCAGAAGACAGTTCCACTTTTAAATTTCCTATTTTCTAAGAAACAGCAGCCGAACTATCCAATCCTGCTAAACTACGATAACAATAACAACAAATGGAGCATTTCATAGTTTGAACACTTTAAAAAAGGGGCGATTCCCTCGTTGGATACTGATGACCAATCAGAACAACTTCCTCAGTGCCTTGAATATCTTATCGCTACGCAGATATATTTAACATTACAACTTTCACCCAAAAAAGATTTGCAGTAATTCACTCATTGTAACGTGACTAGTGGTAAGATCGATCACGATGAAGGAAAAACAGAGAAAGACAACGCAGCTCCTCGTGGAAAAAATAAAGCAAAACAAATCGGCTTTTCCGATCATCCGAGCGGTGAGTAACTGCATGATTGTATTTATTCATTTCTGAGCTAGTTTGATCATTCATTCACGTTTGGCGTGGGAAGTAATTATTTGTCAACACCAGATTCCACTTCCACGATATCATATGGCTGCGCCGTCTGTTCTTCTTTTCTCTTTAGTGCTCAAAAAAGCAGCAGGAGAACCTGGAACAGAAATCCAATCTTTGAATATTTTTTATCTTGCTTTATTAGCAAAACTAGTAGCATAGTCGGCGCTGCTTTCTGTGTTCTTTGAAAGTGTCGAATACTCAGCAGTCTCTTTGTCCTTTCGGCGCCCTTATCGCGTTACGACCATGTGTTCTTTTTAAAATCATTTACAACTTTCAACATAAATTTGCCTCCACTTTCTGATGATACAACGTTTTGTATTTATGAATTATCTCAGAAGTATGGAAAATTTGAATTATTATGAAACTGAAAGGAAGTAAAAATCAAAGATGCATCCGATTTATCTCGACATGACTTCGGTGGCAGCTTCTTGATTTGAAATTTTTTTATTGGAATGTTCCAAAACTGAATGTTTGAAGACCCTGGATTGGCTTTCAGTTCAGTAATACAGTGTTTTTGATGCTATATTTTAAAACTAAAAAAAGCAACACAGACGAAACAACACAAATGTTTGGCTGTACTTTTCCAGACAACCGTGCAGAAAAGGGAAAGCCCCCAAACAACCATTACACAAACACAGGAAATGATCCGTAAATAATTATAATACCTTAAAATAAATTATAGTACATGGATAAATAGTTCTATCGTAAAGAACAGAAAACAAAAACGCTCAAACTGGCCTGAATATTAAAAACATTTATAAGCTCGAAAAACGAAGCAAGTAAATTTTCAGCATCAGTTCTTTGCACAAGAAATAAATGCCTTACAAAGCTACACAATACACAGCAAATTTGCAAGATTTTAATTTAAGGACAGCAAACCTAAATTCTGGCCTCAAGTTGCATTTTATATGTAATTCTCTCGTATTGTCGCTGTTATCAGCAAATACTAATTAAAAGCAATCAAAAATGTCGGTCAAATCAAGGATATTTGTGATAATTTATGTGCAGCGGAAGAATACTCAGTCAGAGATACCGCTGCTCGATTTGTCGTTAATACTGAAATGAACAGCAAAGCGAATGAACCAAATTTACTACTCTTGTTCCTATAAAAAAAAGTTTGGTAGGTTCTGGAGTAATAGTTTTTAAAGAAAGGATTTAATTCTTTATCCGTATTACAAGACCGAGTACATACGATCAAAATGTGTACAACTTCATTCAGTGCTGTCACTAAGCAATTCAGTTATTTATAGGTAAATTGCTGTATGTAAATCCTTTCCATTTTTCTTTCTTCATCAACTTGTGAATAAGAAAAAAGAGACGTGACTCACAAGCTCAACGCAAAACGTGCTTAGAGAACACAAGCTAAATCAAAAAAGGCCAAAGGTGTACATTTAAATTTTAAAATGATGTTTGCACCTAGACTACATTTCCTCAGGACGTCTGGAAAAAACAGGTTATGGTGGTAAATTTCACGAAACAACCATTCAGACTATATAGATTGGGTTTCGTTAGAATATTCACATAGTTCGGTTGTGTGACTTCTGAACAAGATGCATAACCCCGTGAACTCCGGCTTCCGATATAATGATACATGAATAGTTTAAATGAATGTTATTTACGGTCCTTTTTTTTCGTAATAATATATAAAGGCTGCACTGTGTCGTTGAGGTCAGACCGATACGGCCCAGTTTAATTTCACATCTGATGACATTTTTAAACGTACAGTAAACAATACAGCAGTACATTTAAAATTTTTGAACTGCTAAGGTAAACTATAACTTTGAAATTTATCTTACAGAAATAAAAAATCCAAACTATAGACGGCAGCAGTTACTCCAGTTACTATTAAAATTACGAACCTGAACTCACAATCTTCCAATCGAAATTGGAAGATACAAAAGCATTCCAAGATCAGAAAAAAATATAGAATTTGTGATGCAAATGAGATTGGAGATGAATTTCACTACTTTATGAAATGTAAAAATCAAGCTTTCCCAAAATTAAGAATAAACTACGTTTATTTTGAAAAAAAAAACCAGTTAACTTAGATCTGTGAACTTAGAATGTTTATTTCAGTATGTAATTATTGTCTGATATGAAGTGAGAGTGTCAGATATTGTTTTAAGGTTACTGAACAGGTTGAAATGTGAAAAAAAAAATGAAAAAGCAGCTTATATTGTTTTATTGAAAAAGATCTTATAAATATTTTCTTTTTCAATAGCTAATTTCGTTTGCCAGTTATATTGCAAAATGAAATTTCTTACCGGCAGTCGGGAAGTTACACGGTTCATTTTTCAAACGCTCTTTTCGCGGTTCCAGTTCTCGCACAAATGAGGTTTGTAAAAAAAGTTAATGCCCGCTGAATTTTTGGTATTTTGCAACGAAATTTTGCACCATTGTGGCAACATACTTAAAGAACAAAACCGTGTCGGCTAATTTTAAAAGAAGACCTGGTTGATTTTGTATTAATCGATTTGTGCGCTTCTTGGATAAAAGTGATTGCAATTCTCTATAAATAAATATAAAAACTGATCGGTTTTAACAATCAAAAATCGCCGACACGGTTTTGACCGACACACTTTGAAGAAGTTAAAAAGATGACAAACATTAGCAGAAGTTAAGAATTGAGTTCGTGTTGACTTTTTAAACTTAAAGCCAAAATTTGGATATAAAACAGAGCTTCAGTTCGTCCTAACAATAACGAATATATTAAATTAATTTTCATATTCATTTAGAGAATTTTATAATCTTTCCAGTGATATATGGGTTTATAGGTCTGTGATAAATACCAAGCAAGATATCATATGAAAACTAAAAACACCGCCCAAGGTGTTCAGTAACCTTAAAATATTAGAGACATATCATGAGATTGAAGGAAATATCTAATTATTCATATTGTCCTTTTGATATACAAATATAAAATTTATTGAAGATAATGTCATTTTTTGGGGTAATGCCTGTGATATGTTTTTCTTGTTTTATTATTGATACTGTATTATTATTACTATTAATTATATGAATGATGTAACTATTGCATGGGATTGTCTCCCAGTGGGATTGTAAACCATTCAATAAACATATATAATTTCAATTCGCAAGGAACAAAGTTCACTCAATGATTCGCTTGATCTTTCGTAAACGTCACCGTGCGACTGGATCGGAAAACGCTTGGCATCTTGACGTAGTGTTATGAGCGTATTAGATTCCATAGTATTTCTCCTTAGTTTAGGTTAGATTTATGATGATGATGATGATGATGATGATGATGATGATGATGATGATGATGATGATGATGCTGATGCTGATGCTGATGCTGATGCTGATGCTGATGCTGATGATGATGATGATGATGATATTGATGATGATGATGATGATGATGATGATGATAATAATGATAATAATAAT
>JAODFW020991126.1:0-10256 GCA_027575235.2 Palythoa mutuki | reverse complement strand
GGTACGGGGGGCGGGGCATTAACCAACAAAAATTGCCCGCAGGGCCGGGCATTTGACAATTTTTTTCGAATGCCCAGGGTTTGACCGGGGGTTTGCCCGGGGGGGATGCTTGCGGCTGGAATTGACTCGCACATTATATATACACGAACGATTTACACGTTACAGTTGGTAGAGTTTTGACGTTTCGTCAATGACAATTCACAAGATGCCAAAATTTACTAAGCTAAATCCTTCTACAAGCCTAATGAGTGCTTATCTCCGATTTCTGTATTGTTAAGGGGATGAGAGTCATTAGTGACCTTTAGATCCGACTACAAATACACTGACAAGTACGAGTACAAGATTTTAAGAGCGCGCGCGCTTTTACCCGAGCAAACTTGTTGTCGAGAGGACAACACGAGTCCACTTGCAGGGACAATTTTCCGGGCAACAATGTTGTGTGTTGTGTTGCGAGTTTTTAAAACCAATTCAAAAACTCGAAACATGCATGTTGCGCGAGCCCAGTGTTGAGCAGAAAATCGTCCCCGTTAACCTGTTTTACACGGAGAACGATTTTCCACGACATGGTGTTGCGCGGAAAATCGTGGTTGTAAGTTGACTCGTGTAACACGGCCTTTTTGCAACAAATTTTTCCCTCTCGACAACGAGTCTTAAAATCTTGTACTCGTACTCGTAGTCTCTATTGGGGACCTTAAGCAAAGAGGACGACACTGACGCCAACGACGACGGCTCACAAAAAAATTTGTAATTGATTTGCTCTTTACTTCTTTCTGCGAATCATTAAGTTTTTATTTTCTCCGCGTAATGCTTGGTGAACAGAAAACAGTCAAATGTTCCTCCTTGCAGGCAAAGAAATGCTGAGATTATTTTTGGTTTCACGTCCTCGTTGTCCTAAGAACTCCAAAACTGGTCTTTTCACATTCTGTTTTTAGCGACAACTACGTGTAGGTGCTCAGCTCGATGCATTCCAACGTGCAGTTATTGTCTTAACTATTGTTCTTTCACGTCGTCGTCGGCGTCGCCGTCGCAATTTTCCCTTTCGTAAACCGTCGTTGCCATTTGGAACAGTCGTTGCAATTTTTGAAACGGTCGTTGCCATTTATAACAGGCGTTGCTATTTCAATCCACACGAGCAGTGACAAATGCTAGATGAATCAAAAGCTCAGTGGGAGTTGTATACCCGAAACGTCACAAATAAGAAGCAAAAGCGACAAATAAACAATTGGAAACACGAAATTGTTCTGTTTTCACGAACTTGTCACGCTTTTGTCACTGCTCGCGTGGATTGAAATGACAACGACTGTTATAAATGGCAACAACTGTTTCAAAAATAGCAACGACTGTTCCAAATGGCAACGACGGTTTACAAAAGGGAAAATTGCGTCGCCGCCCTCGCAGCTTAAGGTCTCTATTTGACTCCTCCAGGACGGGAAGGTAACTTAATCCATCGAAGGTTAGCCCCCAGTAGAAGCTGGTACTCATTTTACCGACCTTGTCAGTCAACTTTGGCGGAAAAGAAGGTCATACAAATGTTCAACACTCGGCTGAGCCGGGGTTTGAAGCCGGGACCTTGTTGTAAGAAGGCAGAAATCGTACCACTGTGCCAACCACGCGATTGGTTATTCATATATTTCATTCAAAATCTTTGCTCGCTAGCTCGGTACTCAGTGTCACAGGAAATCCTTTTTTTTCATGTATCTACGGAAATTTACCTCGGGAATTTAGCTTGGGAATGGCGATCACACGTGGTTAAACGGTTTCCCTGCGAGAGGTTTTTTACTGCGGTACACAGGTTGTACGCACGTGACCTTTGCCATAGAGTATGATTTAGTCACCATTTCTCCAACGTTTGTAAAAGGGGCGGCAATTATGACAAGTCTTTCTTCTTGGGACGATCAGTTCGAGGTCGAAAATTCTTCTAGTTGTATTAGAAGGAGTAAAAAACTTCTAAGCTTAAGATAAACTCATCAAACAAATCTATGGGTAGGTGATATGCATGTAATTATAACTCTCGCCGTGTTTTTTTTCTTAATCAAATCGCAGTTTCTTCCAAAGCCAAATAATTCAGTTTGAAATTAGTTCCCAAAATCCCCACTGGGACAAAATTAAAATTACGTTATTACAGAGATAATTTCACGACATTACCTGTAGCTCTATCAACAACCACAAAAAAGAAAGGCTTGCACAAATTGCCATAAAATCATAATCTTTTTCTCTCTTTCAGCTGCCGAATTTTAACAACGGATAATAATAGTAATTGAAAGAACGAAAGAGCCGAGTGAAATACACAAAAACATTATTTCGAAAAAAAATTCCTTCTGCTTGATTGCATTCTAAGTTATAATAATGAGTATTTCGATAAAGTCTTGCAAGATCGAATACACTGACTAAGCAACGTTTATTTGTCGAGAAAAAGTGATCTCTTTTTCAGTAATGGACCAGATGAACTGAACTCGTTTTTAATCTGATATTCCATCAGTGGGATTTCCATTCGCAGCACGAGTTTTTTGGCATGTTAAACAAATAGAAAAGATAATTTTCTACAGTCCCACCGCAAAACAGTGATCTGAAAATGATAAAAATTTGAATAATGATGTTGATATAAAAACCTTTGGTGAAAAAATGGTAAATTTTTATTAAAACATAACAACAAAGGCTTTTTTTTCTTTTAAAGTCAGGCGAAAACTAATTGATTTGCTAGGAGAATTCGCTCTTCTTTTGACTGGGTTCATAACGAAAGGTAGTGCAATTTTAAAATTAGTTCAATGCATTCACGATTGCAAATAAAATTACGTTTTTATATGTAAATCTACAAACAATGAAAAGTAAAAATTAAATTTCTTCAGAGTTTTTGGGTTGTGGTCGAATCAGCAAATTTGCGAATGATTGAGAAATGCCGCTCAAATAAATTGTGGCAAATAAAAACCCACGCAAAACCAGTTGTCAATTTACTACCTCTTCCTATACAGATGAACAATTCCAGTTGAAAAAATGAACAGTGTATTGACTTCAAGCTGTATAAAGGAAAAAGAAGCTGTGAAACAACAAAGATTCGGACGGAAACAAAAAGAAAAATTTCAATTCACTCATTAAATTCGCAATGTGCGATGAAAAACGCACTAAATTAAACTTAAAATTACTCGTAACTGTCTTGAAATTCTCTTCAAAAATTTGATTAGAAAACTAAGAAATTTTGAAATAGTTTTGTTTTTATCCAGTAAAACACGATTACATGATAAATCGGCCTATTCGGCTGGGATTAAACCAGAGAAACGTGGACCGCCAGGTGGTTCGTGCTTGCTTCAGATGTGCAGTTCATGCATCATTTATTGCAGTCTGGGCAGGTTAATTACACCCAAACTTGTCATTGGCTGACGATTAAATTATCCGAGCCAAATATAATGCGACTCATATTTATAATAATTAACTTGTGAAGTTGTTAAAAAATTAACTCAAACGCGAGAAAAAGTTTGCGAAAACGTTTGGATTTGAAGGCACGAATGTAGAAAGGTACTTCACCCTGAAATCGGAGTAGATTTCTTAATCTGCTACGAAAACCTAGATAGTATTTCTTACATTAATTTCATTACAAAAGCGATTTCGAAACAAAACTTTATTTTAATGTTAGAATGCCCAAGTCTTTCTTGTTAAAACGAAAACAGGGAAAAGAATCAGCGAAAAACCGCATTTTTGCGTTTCTGCTGTCGGGAAATGAAGGTGAGTTGCACAAGTCTAAATCAAATTTTAGATACAAATTTTCCAATCACTTCAATTTAATAGATACTTGTGCAAATATGTCATAAATAGGGAATTTAGTGTTCTTGAGCCAGAGGGCTTGTTGTGTGTTCATTTAACTCGTAAACCAAAGCATATCAGCCTATTATTTATTTACAGGTTCGACAACTGAAAAAGGCGTGAAAAATATTTTCACGAAAGATATCCATTGCAAAAAGAGTCAACAGAAAGTGAAAGTTAAGCAGGGAGATAAACTCGAAAGAAATTCAAATTTGCCAAAAAAGAAAAGGGACAGTCAGTATTTCTCTGTCGCGGCAATAATCCCAGTCTCAGACAGTTCTTTGCAAGTCCGTAATGGCATTAATAATGGAAAACAACCGTCTCATGAATTTCTGGAGCCAAACAATTATTCATCGGAGCGCGAAAGTTTGACAAGTGAGGAAGAAAAAGAGCAAGAGACACGAGATGAGAAAGCGAAAAGCGCATCTAAAATCTGTTGTAATTTGGATGAAAAGAGCTTAAATGACGGCGAAGATAGTAGGAAAATGTCGGATCGCCTCGAAGGCGAAGTAAACAGAGTCTACCGAGAAAAAAATCCTGGCACGGGCATTTGTGGCAGACCAGAAGGAAACGATGGCTTTAGTTGTGGTCAATGCGGCAAAACATTTAAAACGAAATACACCTTATCTATCCATCAAAAAATGCCCAATCACACTGAAAAGCGACCCTTTGTCTGTAACGTTTGCGGCAAAGGTTTTCGTCTATCAAGTACTCTCTGCCGACATAAAATAATTCATACCGATAAAAAACCTTATGGGTGCCCACAATGCGAGAAAAGTTTCAACCGCTCATCAACTCTCAAAACTCACATGCGAACACACGATGAACATAAAGCTTTCGTGTGTGAAGTCTGTGGAAAAGGTTTTCACCAAAAGGGAAATCTCCGAAACCACGTGTTTGTACATACGGGAGAGAAACCATTTAAGTGCTCCGAATGCGACCGAGCTTTTAACAAGATGTCGAATTTGAAATTCCATATGCATACACATTCGGGTAATATGCCTTACTACTGCAAAATCTGCCGGAAACGTTTTCTAAGAAAGACGGAATTGAAACAACACGTAAAAGATTTACACAGTTAGGTCGACTACATGTCTTAAAATTTTGATGAGTAAAGGGTAACAACTTACAGACTTAATATTAGTAGCAGCCAATTGGTTAATTTGCCAAGCAAACACTGAAATAATACTAATTGGTTTCTGTACCGATAGAATATCTTATCTTCACGATGTTGGCTTATTGGCGCGGTAATCAATTTGAAAAGAGAATCAGTGAATGTAATGAAAAATTTGTCCTTCGGTTGCCTTATTTGTGTATTTTTTATTCTGCTTTGTTGTGGCAAACAATTCCTTTGTTTACAGCATGGGGCTCGCGCCCACCTGTAAAAAAACATTCTTACCATCAACAAATTTGCCCGCAATTTTTTCTATTTAATTGGACTTTGCGGTCAAAACGAGATTTACCATAAAATGGGAATGGACGCACGGCAACCTCGTCCAATTTCAATGGAAGAATTTTTTCTATTATCGACAACTGCTTTAAAAAGTTCTAGTTAATCGATTGAACAAGAAAAATTTTGGATTATAAGCAATGCGAACGTGCGCGGTTTTTAGGTTTTCATAAGTGAAAAAAGTTATAGTTTATACTTTTACCTTGAAATTATTTCTGGCGGCTACTCTCATTTTTTTTTAAAAAAAATGAACAAATCATTTGCACTGATGAAGCAAAGCCTGTTTTCCGAAATGCCACTGAACTCCAAATTAAATCGCTCCAACATCCAAAATTGATTTAAAATCGGTCAATTTTCTCACATATCGCATTATGCCCCATAATAAGTCCCACTTCAAACACAGAAGCAATTAATAGCAACTCTCGCGCAATGTTAATATTAATTTTCTTTGCAAAAATCTTTCTATTACTAATGTTTCCTAAATTTGCATGAAAGTGATTGGTTTTAGCATACCTTTTATCAAATTTTGCCACTTAACTCATAATTTTGGAAGGCATAATAACAGTTCATAAATATGTCAACGTTTTTTTATTTGAAAATGCTATTCGCCACCACACGGTAAATTCTATGAACGCCGCGGTCGCTTTTTCTGCATTTTTGTAAAATCTATATGCCGAAAATTTTGATAGCAGTTAAAGATAGAAAAAAAGCAAAGATACCTCAAATGCCTCATTTACTTCATCGGAGACGATTGCGAATCACTTTAGATCCATTGCTTTCATTAACATATGTACAAATCAGTCAAAAAAAATTCGGTGCCGACCTCAAAATTGTGGAAAAGCGTTCAATCAAAACTAAAAAATCTATTCTTTAGTTTACATAAAAAGTTATACTGGGTAAAAAAAGTTAGAATGTATCCGGCAATTTTATTTCACTTCGAATTTATCATTTGGCACTCAGGCACTGATCAGTGCATTCTAACGCGTTGACTAAGTGAAAGCAGCTACACTAAAAAAGCTATTGCAAATATTAATGTTCTGGATTTTTTTTAAAATTTGATTTGACCCATTTTTAGTGCAGTTTAACACAGACAAGTAAATATACATAAAATTTACAAAAATCAAAACAAAATTAAGAAAATACAACAAATAGACAAATATACTGCAAATGGATACTGTATGGAAGAACACTGATATTGAAGGGAAAATGAGTCTAACCATTCCAGCTAGTCGGCACAAAACTTACACAATACACGCTGTTTTTATAAGAACCAGTAAATTTTGCAAAGGCTCATTGTTCTTAATTTTTTGGCGACTTAAGCCTCAATTTGTTCTTAATTTGTTCCTATTTCTTTCTGTGAGCAGTTTTTATTGAAGAAAAAACAAAATAAAACAAGGTATATCGGAAAATGAAACGCCTTGCGACACACATGCATTGTACGGCTGCATGATTCTAGAGGCGAACCGTTATCTTCATTGTTTGTTGAGCAGTCTTTATACAGTGAATCCTTTTATGTTTTATGCTGTATCGCTAAGTTTTAGTCAATTTTCTAACACCAAAACATTCCTAGTTATCAAGCCTCAGCCTGAGCTTGTTCTTAAATTGTTCTTATAAATTTTGGCAAATTTGAGTCTCGTTGTTCTTATAAAGTTGTTCTTATAAAAAAAGCGTGCACCTCGTTATATCCTAATTAAAAACTAGAAACTATAAGAGTGAAAAACACCGGTTACTTTAATCAAGTCAACTGAGATAATATAGCTGACTTCTTAAGGTTTAAGTTCATGTGTGTGAAATAAATCGTTTCTAATCAATTCATATTTTATTTTATCATTATAACTTTTGCTTCACAATCCTTTTTTAATTTGATGACCGAGTTTTTGGTGAGCTGGCTCAAAAATGAACTCGAATAAATAAAAAAAATAATGGCATCATAACGTTGATTTTTACATTACTTGGTCAACACAAACAAGAACAATGGGTCTGAAATCCTTTTTTTATTTTCAATGTCAGTTTTTAACTTATCAATTTAGCATGCATTGTTAATAATCGTTAATTTTTGAAGTAATTTAAATTTTGCCACATTTTCTATTCAATTTTGTTGCTATGCATGAAATGAAATAGTAAATAGGATGTTGGATTCAAAAACAAACTTTGTAGAAATTGTCTTAATTTCCATTAACTTTGCAGAAAAGAGTTTTAGAAAACCTTTTCAAATAAAGAGGTTTTTGGAGCTACAGGTACCATGCATGGTATAAAATCCAACTTACTATAGAGGAAAAATATGTGACAAAGCTTCTCTGAACAATCAAACCAAAGAAAATTCACACATTTTTAGTTAATTATGATTGGTTTTGGTGTTTATCACATTGATATTTCTTTTGCCTTGCAGTTTGCCGTATTTTGTACTGCGTGACCTCTAGCTACAAAAGACCTACTCGCTTTTTTTTTGTAAGAACGAGGCTCAAAATTGCCAAAACTTAAGAACAATTTAAGAACAAGCTCAGGCTGATGCTTGATAACTAGGAAAGTTTTTGTGGTAGAAAATTGACTTAAACTTATATCGATACAGCAGAAAACATAAAAAGATTCACTGTAAAGACTGCTCAACAAACAATCAAGGCAGTTCGCTTCTAAATTCAGCCATACACTAACTCATGCTATGGCGCAAGGCGTTTCATTTTCCAGTACCTTGTTTTATTTTGTTTTTTTTTTCTTAATTAAAAACCGCTCAAGGAAATAAGAACAAATTGAGGCTGAAATCGCCAAAAAATTAACAACAACGAGCCTCAGCAAAATTTACTGGTTTTTATAAAAAAAACCGTGTATTTCCAATTACCTATACGTTTTTTTAACTAAATTTTCACAATTTTCAAAATGTGACAACTCCAGCTGGCATATAAATCCAGTTGAATAAAAACTAAAACCTTTTAAAATTTAAAAGATTTCTTTTTATAATGAACGATTCAACTTTTGCCGTTTGATTTTCCTCACGAACATAACTTTTTAAACGAGTTTACTACTTCCTCGAGTTTCACCTGAATATATATTTCTCTCTAAGATTTTCCCTTCTTCTTCTTTCTCTCGAGCCAACCTCATCCGATACCATTCGATTTAGCAATTAATGTCACTATCATTTTGGAAGACTTTTCAGCTTTGTCGGTATCTGGTGCTCTCAACAGATTTTCAACTGAAATCATTCTGCATTCTTCTCTTCTTTTTGTTCAAAACAGAAATCTTTTTTAAAAGAAGTCTTTTCCGTTCAACCGCGTCCCCCCCTTTTTCACATAACGCATCTTCTCCGATACCTTGCCATTCTTTGTTGACCGCAAGTGTTTTTTAGTGATCATATTTCGGCAAAGTAACATTGAAATTACGACTGCAATGTAATTTCGACGAATTTATCTATGCCCATTCACATCTAAAATATGCACGAGCTCAAGTAATTTTGCCAAAGGTACGCCGAAAAGGAAAACGAAGTATATACTTAGTTCATCGAGTTTGTGTTCTCATTGCGAAATTTAACAGAAATCTGTACAAAAAAGTTGCGAAGTTTTAGTATTTTTCCTAGCAAGATTTAAAAACTTCCAAGGTCTGCAGAGTCAGCCAGTGCTACCTTTACTTAAGAAATGCACTTATATACTCCAGCAAGTCTAAAAGGTCGAAATTTGAAAATGCGTGTTTTTCGATTTATTTCCACGGCATGCATCTGAGCTTGACTTAAGTTCCTGCACAGAAGGCATTGCACTAACCAACTGTACCATACCACGCCTGTTCCTACCAACACATTCTCACCTTCAATATGCCTCGTTTTGGTGGCACATATGGACCTCGACCTCGACCCCGTGCTACCACAGTAAGCCGCTGACAATAAGCGCATAAAGCCGCTCCACACAAGAAATTCTTTATCGGATGAGTTTCAATTTTTTGTCTTCGACAATTTGTCGGGATGCTAAGAATTGACACGCACGAGTCGATTATTTATCAGGAATTACAATTATTTGCATGAAAAATCGTCCAGACTCGTATTTCTGCACAACAAACAACAACTTTTTTTACTCACCTTCAAAACACTGCACACGATGAGCAAAATCCAACAACCCTAAAAACTGGGCACCAAACTCGGGGTGAAAGACAACTTTGCAAAGTCAACAACAAACAGTTTTTGTGCGATTCGCAAACGTTCAGCAATTATCAACGAAAGAAGATAATACAATCGCAGTTTCAAGCTCAAGACCTTTGCGAATCGCATGAAACTTTTGCTCTCACCCCGAGTTTGGCGCCCAGTCCCCTACCTGGAATCGAGGCCGCGGTTGGTTGAAGTGGCATATAAGAGTTTAAGTTTCTCTGATGTGTAGCACTGTCGGATTTAACGTTTAAACTGCTGTTTACTAGAGCAAGTTTTCGTAAGTTTTCCTTTACAAGAAAAACTGCTCGTGTAAAAGTTCCGTTTCCACGAGCAATTTCCTCTTAAGTTTTTAAATTCCTTCACAATGAAAAACTGCTTGTGTAAAAGTACTGCTTACTGCTTGTGTAAAAGTGCTGTTTACTGGAGTAAGTTTTCATAAGTTTTTCCTCACGAAAAAAGCTGCTCGTGTAAAAGTTCCGTTTCCACGAGCAAGTTCCCCTTAAGTTTTAAATTCCTTCACACTGAGGAAAAGATGCTTGTGTAAAAGTCCCGTTTACACGAGCTAGCTTTCCATAAAGGCCATGTTGCACGAGTCAACTTGCAACGACGATTTTCCGCGCAAGAATGTTGGGTGTTGTGTTGCAAGTTTTTGAAACCAATTCAAAACTTCGCAACATAATGCGCGAGCCCAGTGTTGCGCAGAAAATCGTCCCCGGTGACCTGTTACACGGGGAGCGATTTTCCACGACACGGTGTTGCGCAGAAAACAGTCGTTGCAAGTTGATTCGTGTAACACGGCCTTAAGTTAGGAATTCCTTCACAAGAAAAAACTGCTTGTGTAAAAGTTCCGTTTACACGAGCATATATTCCTTAAATTTTAAATTC
>JAODFW020991029.1:0-10259 GCA_027575235.2 Palythoa mutuki | reverse complement strand
AATCTCAAATGGGACGCTGGGTGAAAGGATTTTCTATCATGAATTTCACAGAAGTTACAAGATCTACTTTGCTTCTTGTACTTGAACGAGGACGGGATAGCTGTTTATTGTTCTATGTTTCTATCTTATATATCTAAAAGACTGTTTTTATTAAAAGTAAGTATTTAAGAAATAATTGTTGGCTTTTAAGATTTATCCAATGAGATGAACTGTGTAAACAATATGGCAATCAGCACCTTTATACAATTCACGGCACTGGTTGTCACGCCTCTTACTTTCATTAGTTAAATAACTAAATCTTTTGTCCTATATTGAAACTCAATTTCCAATTTTAACCCTTTAAGCCTATTTCACATGATCAATTCCTTATTTCTTATTGACAGTTATATCATTTTGTTTAGGTTATGTAAGGAGAAGTTAGATGTCGATAAACAGCCTGGGGTCGAAAGGGTTAAAAATTCATCTCACTTCAAATGTTTTTATCAGTTGAATAAAACGGCCTGCGGTGGCCCCAACGACCAAGACGAGGGGCGTCTATTTGGTTGGGTTCCGAATGAGGCTGGGATTGATGACCACCTGGTGCATTTTGTTGGCTGTATTTATCATAGTGTGATTGAGGGGAGGGGTCGGTGGGGAGACGGGTTGCCTTTATCATCCCTTCAGCCATGGCCAAGTCTTCAGAAGGGTATCCGTGGTCGCTAACTTGACTGCTGGACGACAGAGTGCGCACGAGTTCTGGCTTTTCACTGACCGCAGTACTTGCAACCGTAAAACCAGGACTTGCGTGTCGCCCTGATGCGTAGCCACTTGGAAGTATGTTAGCATCAGTGGGCTTTGCGTAGATCGTGCCGCTTGTCTTGTTGCTAGGGTAACCATTTGAGGGGCTATTTTGGTGGACGCGAACCGCTGGAATCACAGACCCAGTTGGACTTGGATACCCGTCTGAATAAGTACGGCGACTGTCAGGTGAACTACTATACAGCGGACTTGAGTCAAGTTTATCGGTTTGTGTCGTGGGCTGTAGCTGTTCTTTGAGGCGATTTTCACTTTTGTCATACGCTTCCCGAGCAATGAACAACTCTTTCTTTAGCTGCTCTAATTCCTTTTCCAACATCTGGATTCTACGACTCAGACGAAGGATCTCAGCTTCCTTGTCGTTAATGGCGCGATTCTTGAAGCTCAATTCTGCCTCCGCAGCGCGTAATTCTTTTTGTAGCGCAATTATAGATTCTTGCTTGCTTAATAGTTCCACCTTTGTTTTCTCCAACTGATCCTGAAGCTCAGAAGAATTCGGTTTCTGTTGAGAGAAGGACTGAACTTTTGTGAGTTGTTCTTTGACAATGCGCAGTTCGTATTGAAGAGCACTTTTTTCCTTTTGTAGAACACCTTTCTCACGCTCAATTTCGTCATATTTCAGCTTCAATGACTCAACCTCTGCGCGTAGATCTTCATAATCGGAACCACGATGTCGCTGAGCACTTTTTTCGTTTTCTAATTCCTCCATCAACAGCTCCTTTTGTCTTTGAATTTCGTCAAACTCTTGTTTTACTCGTTCGAGATATGTTTCAACAGAGACAATCTTTTTCCTTTGTTCTGTGATTATTCTTTCTTTTTCGCTTATTTCTCGTCGTATTTCGTCGCTACGTGTTTGCATTTCGGCTAATTGTTTACTCAGATTAAGTGATTTCTCGTCCTGCTCATCCCTCGTTTGGTACAACAGCGCTTTGTGTTGTTCCTTTTCTTGGAGTGCTACAGTGAGGCGCCCTTCCATTTTCTCTAACTTCGATCGCAGAAAGTTTACTTCCTGTTCCATTTGTGCGCGATCATTCTGAGATGTTTGTTTTGTTTCTCCAATTTCGCTCAGTTTTTGTTGAAGCTTCCTGATTTCTTCCACCTTTTCTGCATTGCTCTCACGGCTGGTGTTGCTGCTCGCCTCGAGCTCGGCAATTCGCTTCTGATAGCAAATCACCTCTTCTTTTAGTTCAACTCTTTTTTCTTCCGTCTCATGATAGGCTACTTGCATCATGTTTAGCTTCTCTATCATAGATTTAAGTTCACAGTCCAAGTTTGATACTTTCTTATGAGCCGCAAGAACCTCAAGCTTTAGTTCTTTCTCCCGTTCTTGACTTCTACGAAGGGAGCCATCGAGATGCTTGCTTTCAGACAAAGACTGTGGCCGCCCTATCTTTTGCGTGTTTGCCAGTTCAAAGTGCGCCTCCATCTCCATCAGTTTCTTCTGCACCTGGTCCAATTGCTCAGCTGACTCCTGCCTATCAGTAATAGCAGTGTCAAGTTGGGCTTCAAGCTCGATTAACTTAGAGTTAAGTATATCCAACTCATTTTTCATGCGGTTCTTCTCGACGCTGAGGGTGCTATTTGTGTTCTCCAGATCGTGTAGAGACTTTTGCATTGCACTTGCTCGATCCTCGGATCTTGTCTTTTTCTGCTCCAAAATTTCACATTTATCTTTCATGCCGATTAACTTGCGATTGAGAGCAGAAATTTCCTCATTAAGGCGATCTCTATTTTCTTTTAGCAGATCAACTTCAGAGGGCCCATCAAGTGAGCTATCGAGTGCTGCGTTTTCAAACGTTACATTTCTTTCTTGGAATAGCCCCTCATTGGTTACCTGTAGCTCTGACAGTTCGTTCTGGGTTTCTATTAGCTCTTCACTCAACTTTTCTTTTTCCTTCTGTAGGAAATCGTAGTTGGATTCTAGTTCTGATAGTTTCAGCAGGAGTCTGTTTTGTTCATATTCCGAATCTCTCTTTTCGACGTCCGCCTTTTCACGGTCAGTTTGAACGGACGCTAACTCACTCCGCAGCTCTTCGATTTCGTTCTGTAAGTTCAAGTTATCATTATTTAACCGATCAACTGCGTATTTCTGGTCGACATATTCGCGCATTTGACTCTCAGACGATTGTTGCTGGTCCCACAATTTTTTCTGTAGCTTCACGATCTCTTCCTTGAGGGATTCATTTCTTGATTTTATTTCCTCAAAGGCACCTTTCAGTTGCGCTTCTTTCTTGAGCTCTGCCTGTAAGTCTTCTTCCACTGTCGCTACCTTGTTGCGACTTAACTGCAATTCTCGCTGTAGATCGTTTTTGTCTTGAACAGCAGTCTCGTAGGCAGACTCCTGATCAGAATTTTTTTTATAAGCATCAAAAAGCTCTCTCTGTTGGTTATCATTTTGTTCTTGCGCCTCACTGAGAGCCGATTCCACGAGCGTTAAGTTCTTCTGTGACTCAACAACTTCGTTGCTCAAAGCACGAATTTTCTCTTCATACGCTTTCTTGAAAGCTTCAAGTCTCGAGACTTTGTTTCGTGCAGTCTGTAATTCTTGTTCAAGAGAGGTCACCTTTTTATGCCATTCCATGATTTCCTCTTTACCATATGCACCTTTCTCTTGGAGTCCCTGTACGAGATCTTCCAACTGTTTGATTTTGTTTTGTCGTAGTGTTACCTCGTATTCCAGAGCTTCGTTAGCTTTGGTAGCCTCTGTGACGCTACTGTCTAGAGATACAAGTCGTTTGCGTATCAGCTCTAGCTCGTTTTCGCTCTCATCTTTTTGACGCTTTACCTGCTGTAACTGTGACTCCAACTCGACTATCTTTCTCTGTCGCTCAGCATCTTGTTTGATCCTTGTTTTCTCGTTCTCGATACTAACAAAGCTGCTCTGACTCTCATTCATTCTCTTCTGTACAACGCTGACGTCATTCTGGAGTTTGTTTTTCTCACGTGACAGGGCATCCGCTTGAGCCTTCAAGTCAGCGGTGTTTCTCTTCAGCTGAACCACGTCATTTTTGAGGCGGTTTCGCTCTTCTTCGAGAGCTTCGTTGCGTGCCTCCTGATGAGCAAGTTTCTGACTTGCAGAAATTAAGTCCTTTTGTGCCTTGTCGAGATCTCTTTGTGCTCCGTGGTTTTGATTCTTGAGTTCTGTCAGGGACGCACGGCATGCTGATAGTTCCTGCTGCAGCTTTTCATTGTCCCGTCTTGCTGTCTTAAGATAGTAGTCTTGGTCGTTGTCTTTTCCGTCCCTTTCTTGAAGGACATTGCTCAAAGTTTTAACTTCATTTTGAACCTGATCATATTCATCTAAAAGCCCCTGAAGTTTTCTTCTCAGTGCGGTTACTTCATCTTCGAGGCTACTATTAGCTGTTTTGAGACATCCAATGACGTTATCCTTTGCTAAGAATTCCTTCTTGTTGGCGTCTACACGTGACTTCAGTTCAGCTACTTGTCGCTGAAGAATCAAGTTTTCCTCTCGATCTTTAAGAATCTTGTTCTTTGCATCATCAAGCTCCCCTCGGGAAACTCCTAGATCTTTGACAGCCCTTTGAAGTTCCTCCTCTAAGTCACTAATCTTGTTCTGGAAGCCAATAAGATCGTTGTTCATTTCTTCATTTTCAAGTCTGACGGATCGCAATTTTAATTCGAAGTCCGCTTTCTGCTTTCGGAGTTCAAACATATCATTGTCATCTTCATCTCTGCGTTTCTGAGCTAAGCTCATTGTATCTTGAAGACTGGCCAGCTCATCCCGAAGTGATCTGATCTCTCTCTCAAGAGCTTTCTTGTCGCTCTTCAATCCATCCATTATGGCATCCTTTCCGCTCTTCTCCTTGCCATGCTGTTCCCAGAGAGTTTGATATTCCTGCAGCTTTCGCTTGAGGCCGATCAACTCTTCTTCGTTTTGACTAAATCGCAAAGACAATTCATCATTTTGACTCTCTAGTTGGTTTTTATTTTTCTGTAGTTTCTCTAGTGCTAATTCCAGCTGGTAGCTTTTAGTTTCAGCCGCTTGTAGGTCGATATTTGCAGCTTCCAACTCGTTCATTACTTCATCATAGCCACTTTTTAGAGGCACAAGTTCTGTTTTAGTAGCGTACAACTCACCCTCAAGTTCAATTTTCTTCTCATTTAGGCTCTCATAGCTCGATTCTAGCTTCGCAACCTGAGCGTTAAGATTCATCAACAGCTCTTGCAGTTCTTTTTCACGTTCTCGGCTTGACCTGAGGTTAGAATCCATTTCAACCATTCGCCGCCTTTGAATTGCAAGATCTTCCTCGAGAATCTTGCGTGCTTCGTAATCTTCTCCGGGTGTGCTTTCCAACACACTCGCTTCTTGCATAGAAACATTTTCACTTCGTTTTGTTATCAGGTTTTCATAGCTGGCTTCCTTCCGTCTTAAGTTTTTCTTAAGAGATTCGACCTCTTCCTGGATATTTAAAGTTCCACGTTTAAGATCTTCGATAGTTTTGTCCTTCTTATCAATCTCGTCTTTGTAGTCATCTATAAAACTTCTAAGTTCGGCCATTCCTTTTTCCAACACAGATGCCTCTTCCCGTTGACAATCCAGCGTTTCTTTCCATTCTTTCAGCTTGTCGTTCGCTGACTCGCGTTCACGGGCAAAGTCTGCCAGTTTCTGCTCCAAATTAGAGTTCTTGAGAATGTAAGAGCGGAGCTCGTCTTGTGCGCGGTCCCTCTCGTATGACACTTTTTGAATTCTTGTCTCGTACTCCAAAATGCTGTTTTGAAGGCTCAGAATTTCTTGCTGCAGTCGGGCCTGCCCCTGTTTAAGTCTTTCACAATCCTCGTTACGGGTGTTTAAACTGACTTTAAAAGACTGAATTTGCTCTTCCAGATAAAGCTTTGATGACTTCAAGTGCTCAATGGTTTCGTCCTTTTCGGTCATATCTCTAGTCTTCATTTCTAGTTCAAGTTTCGTTTCAATTAATTTCTGTTCCAGGCTCAATACGTCTTCCTTGTTTGCGAGGGAACGATTATTTAGGTTTTCAAGCTGCTTTTCCAACGACAGTTTCTCCCGGTATTCGTACTCAAATCTAACTTCAATGTCAGAAGCTTTACTACTAATACCCATCAATTCTTGCTTAAGATCTTTTTTCTCGCGTTCAGCTCGCTCATTGACACTTTCTAGATCCTGGACGCGTTTGCGTAACATGTTAATGTTGTGCTGCAGTTCGATACTGTATTGTTGTGTTGACTTATGCTCGCTTTCAATCTTAACAACTTTGCTTTTTTGAACCTGGATCTCCTGTTTCAGATAGTTTCCTTTGTCTTGGCTTTGTTTGTAGAGAGTCTCTAACTCAAAGAACCTGTCGTCCACAGGCACCAAGTTTTTGTCTCTTTCAGTTTTGTCTCTGTGCAGATTTGCAATTGTCGTCTCCATTTTGCTTATTTGCGTATTGCGGTGTTGAAGTTCCGCTTCAAGTTCGTGAATATGACCTTCCAGGTTTTCAATTTTCCAGTTGTTTGTTTCAATTTCTTTCTTCAATTCACAAACTTCGTTTTCTATAGCTGCTTTTGAGTTCTTTAATCTATCGAGAACGTTTTCCTTTTCTTTAAGATCTCTAACAAACCCGTCGTTAGTTCTTTCTTTTTCTTTGACTTGGTTTTGAAGGTTGAGAAACTCCTCTTTTAGTTTTCGGTTGGCATTCTGCAACGCATTCTGCTCGTTTTTGTAATATTCCCGATCTCTCTGTAAGTTAACAATTTGCGTTTCCATGGTGTTACAGCGATAAACAAAACTGCTTATCTCCTGTTCCATTTCCCCGCGGCCATCTCGAAATCGAGTCACTTCCTTTTCTCTGTTGTCAAGCTTTTGCTGTAGAGTTAGTGTTCTGCGCTCCAAGTCTTGCTTCTCAGCACCATGGCCATCGCAAGTTGCCTTTGCAGCAGCTAAGTCTTGCTTGAGAGTTTCCATTTCTCTTTCAAGACTTCGTAGTTTAGCGTTCAGCTCTGAATTTGAAAGATCTTTCTTAGCCAGTGCTTTATTAAGACTCTCGTTAACTTTCCTGCTTTCAAGTAACTGACTCTCGAGTCTCATAATTTCTTCCTTTGACTGAATCACTTTTCCATTTAATTCATCTAACTGATCCTTCATTAAGAGTTTCTGCCTCTGGAAGATTTCCATTTGTGATTCTAGTTTAGAGCTGCGGTTTCGTACACCATAGAGGTCTTCTTCTGCCTTTTCTTTGAACCTCAGTGCTGTATCAAGCTCCTTTTGGATGTCATCCAACTTCTTCTGTGCAAAGTCGGCTCTTCGCCTTTCTTCCAACATCTCCGCGTCACGTCGTTCAATTTCTACATTGTAGTCAGCTATTTTCTGTTCTGTATCGTCAAGCTGATTTTCAAGTTCCTCGTTGAATTTCTTTGTTGACAAGTGTTCTGCTTCTATTGTGGCCATCCTCTTTCTTAGATTCGCGTTTTCGTTCTGAAGTTCACCGGTTCTCTCACGCTCTATTTCAAGTTCACGTTCAGCACTTTTGTCTTTGCTGCCAATCTTCCGCAGGTTTGCTTCAACAGTAGCGACCTTCTTTTGTGCGTTGCTTTTATCCATTTCTAGAATTTCGCATTTCTTTTTAATGGCCTCGTACATTGCATTCAGACGTGCATGGTCTTCTTCTCTAAGGTCTAGGCTCTGTTGAAGCTTTCTTATTTCATTTTCTGCGTTTTCAAGCTGTTTGCCTTTGAAGCCGAGTTCTCCTTTCGTGGAATCAAAGTCAGATTGTAAAATCATCATCTCCCCGTGTAATTCTTCAATTAGTCCGTCCTTATCAGCTACATCTCTTCTAAAGTCGTCCATGATCTTCTCGCTTTCTACTAGTTGGCTCTGTACAACTACAATCTCCTCGGAGGTCTGCCCTGCACAGCCCTCAAGTTCCTGAAGTTGTGCCTCTAATAATGCTTTACTCTTTAAAGCATCGGCGAGTTCCTTTTCTAAACGGTTAACTTTCTGACTTTGCACTATCAGTTGTTGCTGAAATTCAACTTTTTGTTTCTCGCACACTTGGTGTGATGCCTGTACATCGGAAAGAAGTTTGTTCAAATCCTGGAGCTCGATATTTAGACGATCTGTTTCTTCTAAGGAGAGCCTGTGGTCTGCATTAATCTCGTGAAGTTCCTTTTGTGCATGAAGGGTCTCCTCGTGCAGGGCCCGTTTCTCTTCCTCCAATATTTCAACATGAGCTTGAAGCTTAGTATTTCCTTCGACAAAGGAACCAAACTTGTTTTCTAGGGATGTGATGGTTTCGCGCATCTCTTCCATAGCTTTTTCTTTATTTGTAGAGTCTCGTTTGTACCATCCCAATTCTCTCTGTGCTTCACCGGTCGCTGTTTGTGCGGAAGAAAAATCCTTCCTCAGTTTAGCCAGCTTGTTCCTGTTGTCTTCTAGATCCAACTTCAGTTGTTCCTTTTCTTTGTTCAGACTTTCAATGTGACCTTCATATTTGGCAATCATTGTCTTCATAGCAGTTGTTCGAGCCTCGAGGTCATCGTTCTCTTCTTCACCTCTACTAACAGAAGATTTTAGATCAAAGATTCTTCTTTCGGCATGGAGCAGCTGATCCTTAAGGTCATCGATTTCCTGTTGTTGCAGTTGATCTGAGGATTCAAAGTCAGCCAGGCGGGCGGAAGCTTCGTCTAACCCTGCTAACGCGTCGTCCAGCTGCCCTGCAACTTCATTATAACTTGATTCCAAATGAGTTGCTTTCCCTCGAGCTGCAAACAGTTCAGATTCCAGTTGGCTTAACTGAGGTTTCAAATGAGCCACTTGCTGTTCGTGTTCTGCAGCTCTTTGACGCTCCCGCTCTTGATTCACCTCAGAGTTGCTCAGTCGGTTCTTCAAAAGATTCACTTCGTTCTCAAACTCGTCCCGGTCGTGGCCTAAGACTGTACAGATTTCGTCAAGCTCCTGTATTTTCAACTCTGCAATCTCTAGTTCCTTGTGTAAGGTCTCTCGCTCTCGGTCAAAAACTTCCGTCGAGATCTGGTTATTGTTAAAGTCGCGTCTCATGACATCAATTTTGCCTTCTAAGATTTTTTTCTCACTCTCAAGCTGTTCCATTTGATTTGATTTCGCGTTTAATTCCTGGTGGTATATGTCCGCTTTTTTCTGTAAATCGACAACATCCCGTTGAAGGATTGCATATCCTTCTCTGCTTTTTCTCAAGTCATCGCGAAGAACATCAATTTGCCCTTTGAAATCGTCGCGTTGTTTAGTAACATTCTGAACTTGAGCTTCGAACTTGGTTAACTTTAGTGTGTTTTGTTTGTTAGTCTTCTGTAGCTCCCGCTGAATGCTTTCAAATTCTGTTTGACATTCCTTCAATTTTGCCTGTGTCGAAAAGAGATCTTCTTGTAATCCTTCTTTCTCTTTTTGCGAAAATCTGTAATTCATTTCCAGCTCTGACAACTCTTGTTGAACAAGTACAAGGTCGTTGCTGTCGATGGGCTCATCATGTCCGCTAAAGACAAGATCGCTGCTTGCAGCGAGTTGGTCGTGCTTTAGAGATGCAATTTCTTTCTCAAGTTTATTTTTCTCTTCTCGAAGTTTTTCTATGATATTTGTCTTGGCAGCAAGTTCTTTTGTCATTGACTCAAGTTGCCATTCTTTCTCTGTCAGTTTTCGCTGATGTTTTGTGGCTTCCTCTTGATGCTTTTTTGCATCTCCACGCAAATCTTTTAACTGTTCTTGAAGCTGTCCTTTTTGCTTCATAAGATTTTCAATCTGTGCTCGAAGTTTATCAACCTAGGATGCAAAAAAAAAGAAAATCTAAAATAAAAATTTGACTATTTCTGTTATAATCTTGTCATTTGAAGTTTCAAAACTTGTAAAGATAGCTCGATTAAACTTATTTGCAAGTGTTGAAATTAACTGAATAATCATTGTTTTATTTCAGCAGGTTAAGACGTAATTCCCCATTTTAGCCCGTATAATGCCCCACAATGCCCAAAAAAGTGGTAATAATTTCTGTTTTCTTACAAAAGGTGTCTGATGATTTTGCGACTTTTTTTCATGAGCATTTTGAGTAGTTTACAAATAACGTTTGAACTCTTGTGAGCAGACACACCATGTTACAATTCTTAAGCAGGAATACTTCTTTTACTTTCCAAATACTTTAGGGAATGCATGAGATATCATAAATTAGTTATTCAATGACTTTTCGTGGGATACTGTGGAAAATGCCACTTGCCACTTGTATTTTTTTCATATAAACTCTCGCCCAAATGCTATATGTTTACGAAAAATACGAGCGACGCGTGGCATGTTCCACGATATCCCACTCGAAATAATTGAACAACTAGTGTCTTTCGGTTTATATATTTAGATGAATAAAATTGGCTCATAGTTAAGTCTTAATTATCCTTTTCTTATCCTTCTAATGATGATGATGATGATGATGATGATGATGATGATGATGATGATGATGATGATGATGATGATGATGATGAAGATGATG
>JAODFW020990824.1:0-10261 GCA_027575235.2 Palythoa mutuki | reverse complement strand
TTCACATGTGCCGAATCTAATGCTAATGAGCAAATTCTATTGTTCTACCTCATTTTCATTAGATTCGGTACATGTGAAGTTCGACGTTTGGCCCGGGCCTAATCCTGCAACCGGAAACTGAAAAATGAGGCGTGGGCATTTAGGCGGGTTGCTTTCGCATATTGCGCTTGGTTTGCCTATACTAAGGGCGGCGTTGTTGGCACAGTAGTAAGATCTCTGCTTTCAAACCACAAGGTCTCGGTTCTCGGGTTCAAACCCCGGCTCAGTCAAGTGTTGAACATTTAATGTGTGACCTTTTCCTCCAAAGTTGACTCGGCTTTCCATCCTTCCGAGATCGGTAAAATGTCTGCTGGGGATTTAACTGCGATGGCTTAGTGTCTCGTCAGGGAGAGTCAATGACTCTCGTTCGCTTAACAGCATAGAAACCGGAGATAAGCATCGGCTCCATTGGCTTGTAAATGGATTTAACTTGCTTGTAGTCGGTAAAGTGCTGTTCTGCGGGAGGGTTGGGATGGAGTCCAGACCATACCTTAAAATAGAAGGACTGGTCAGGTCTTAAATTAACAGGTGCAGCGTTTGCTCTAACATGTGCAAATGGTGAAACCTTCGCGTCTTCTCCAAAAGGCAGGGTTCGTGCTACTCCTTGAACTCCTTGAATACTCCTGGAATTTAGTTTCAGTTTTCAAGGGCGCTTGAAAAAGCCCTTGAAAATATGAATTTCTGCTAAAACTCCATGAAAACTCCTTCAAGTCCTTGAATTTTCGTACTGTCAGGAAATGATAGCAACTTGTCGGAAACAAATAATGTTGTGAATAAATTTTCTTCGCTTGGTTATTGTTGAACCAGCAAATTTTTCTGTCTATTTCTGTGAAATCATTTAATTTAGATTATGGGGGAGGCATTTTGAAGCATGTTTTAACTCTCTCAGTTAATGACTGCTTGAGAATCCTTCAAGCGAAATAAAGGCAGGTGCTAAGAGCACTCCTTGAAAATATTCGTTTGACTCCTTGAATACTCCTTTAATACTCCTGGAATTTTGTACTCACAGAGCAGCACTAACTCTGAAAAGGACGTTAAACCGTAGGTCCAGTCTTTCCACACTAACGGGGGACTTAAAAGAACCCACGCATTTGTCGAAATGAATAGGGAAGTGATCCCGGTATTGTGATCTGCCAGTTTCACTGAGAGCATTCCTTAACATTTGAAAAAAATTAATATGAGCCGCATGTAGCATTCAATAAAAGCCGCTCGGCCGTTTCCTTTGTATTCATTAGGAATGTACTTTGAACAGCTATGAATTAGCGCTATATTATTGTTATTGCTACTATTATTACTACTTATTATTATGGTTATTGTTATCATTATCATTTTTATTATTAAGTTTTTGTAATAAAAGGGGATTCCTTATTGTTTCCTTCGCCAACCAGGTTTAGAAATTCGAGTGGAAGATATTCGGGAATGGGCCTAGAGTGAAAAATAAAAAACAATTATTGGACGAGGTTGAACGTAATATAGTGATTTGTCAGTGGCGAACAATTTCATACTGAATTTACGAGACACTGACAAATCACGATATTTTGCGGTTACCAAGTCCAATGATTGTTTTATTATTCAATAACTAATTTTTTGTGGTAAGTGCGCGTTGCCTTGTAATCACAGCCGGATTTATTCAGTTATCAATAAGAAAATTTAGTGTGTCGAAACTATGCATGAGCAGTGTCATATTTGCAGCTAAACGAGCCGGTAATGCGCATGAGCAGTGTCATATTTGTGTGCAGTCATTTGTAGGTCACATGATGGGCCCAAGACGAAAGAGAAAGAAGTAGAAATTACATTGAACGTTACGTGCAAATTTTTTTGAACAAAAGTTATTTATAACAAACATGACGTAATTGATTAGACGCTTGCTACTACGTCAGAGCTAGCCCAAAAGGTCTGCTGCGAACAAACTGCTTCCTATTACATGAACATAGCTATACATTTATTATAAACAGTATCTTACATAAATCTTTTAAACTAAACTATAGAAATATCTTAAACACCTTACTTAAATATATTCAATAATTCGACTTCTTTTTCTTGCTTATCTAGTACTGGTAAAAATACCGTGGAAAACACATTATACCTCAAAACACCGTTTAATATCTTTAATAAACAATGTCTTTTAACGTCTGTATAAGATATCTTTTATAACTTGAACAGTTTCACTGCTGTCGACCGGCAAACCATTTCCTCTTTGTCTGAGTGGCAGTGATTATTTTAGTTTTATCCTCTTTCTGTCTCAGTTCCTCCTTAATCATGGCACACTCTTCATCACGTCTCCTCAACGCTTGTTTGAGACCCCTAATTTCATAGTTTTTCACTTTTCCCAGCTCTTCTAGCGAAGATTCCATCATATTTAATTCTTTGTCTTTACGTAAACTTTCCTTACTCAGGCGGTCAATCTCGCTTCTCATCATTTCTTTTTCTTCATCTGTTTTCTCCACAAGGCTGCAATGTTCTGTCTCAAGCTTTCTCAGCAACTCTCTCAGCTGTGCACATTCCCTCATTAACCAAAGAAATCGTGATGCATTTCTTTCATTCGACTTTGCGCATGCGCTTATGTTTGGTGAATAGAATTCTGAATTCAACTGTTCAACATCCGGGATTGTCTCTCGATCAACATCCGAATTATTCTTGCTTAAACCACTCACTCCATTGCAAAATTCTGTTTGAGGTCGAGGAATGATTGATGCCAAAGTTTGCGTTGATTCTTCTCTCTTGGGAGTATTTGAATCAGAAGTTAGCTGAGCGTTCAACCTCTGGAGTTCAGACTTTTGATTTTCAAGACTCGTAACTTTTTCTTCCAATTGTTTACACAGTGTGTTCCGTGCAATTAAAACCTTCTGTAGTTCTGATTCGGCACCTACGAATGGAAGATTTGTACTTCTCACCTCTTCTCGCAGTTGTTTATTTTCATTGGAAAGTTGTTGATTCCTTAATTCCAAATCTCTTTCCAACCTTGCAGTTCGCTCTTCCAGTTCACGGCCAGCTTGAAGCTGATTCTGCAGATCAGTAATCTGCTCTTGGAAGGCGATGTTGTTGTTTCGTTCTGTTTGAAGTTCTTCTACAATTTTAATAGTTTTCTGTGCCTCGGAGGTTATCTGCTCTTCTAGATTTGCTACTCGTTTCTTAGAAAGTTCCTTGTTGTCTATCAGGACACGTTCACGTTCTTTCAAGACTGAAAATGTACACTGAATGTTCTCCAGTTGTTTTACTGTTTCCTCGTCAGCGACCCGCAGTTCAGCTTTTTGTTTTTCTATCTCCTCATTCGCTCTCTGTAGTTCGGCGTCTTGCCTTGATACAAGCATTGCTGCGCGTTGCAATTCACCTTGTTGTTCCGCGAATTTGTCTTCTAATTGTTGGAGTTTAACTCTTTCAGCAGACATTGCTTTATCTACTTCGAGTAATTCCATTTTCTGAAGGGCTACAAAATTATCTGATTCCTGAAGACAATATTTCAATGTGGAGGCAAGTTTATCTGCTGAAAGGAGTTTTTGGTGCAGGTGTTCAAGATCTTTTCGCAAAGCATTTTTTTGTTGCCTTGATTTTACTCCGTTTTTTTTCAGTTCTCGTTTCAGAGTCTTAACCTGTGCCCTTAATCTGGAAGATTTACTGTTCAAGAACTCAGTCTTAGTTGACTGATCTTCTGCTTTCTTTAGCAGAGTTCGCTCGTTGAAACGTAGAGTTGAGTTTATTTGCTTGAGTCGTTCTAACTGTCCACGAAGCAAGATGTTCTCCTGAATATAAAGAAGAAAAACAATATTTCAGAAAATAAAGTACTTTACAAAATAATTTCTAGTTTGCGTGCTCTGATTGGTTGAAAAACTGTTTTTCATTATAGTATGAAATAAACCCAGAGTACAAGCATTTTTTCCAGTTTTCAAAGCGAATTATAAAAACATTAAAAACTCTGGTTTAAAAAAGTTTAAAACACATTAGCTTTCGGCTGTCAGACTACAGCCTTTCACGAATGATAAAAATATTAAAATGAACGCGCTTAACAGAAATATATACAAAAAATGTGCGAAAAAATAATACAATGAAAATGTGCAAAAGCTTAACGAAAAACGTGTAAAAGGAATCAAATTATAATAAAATTGAATATTGCCTAGGCAACGGTTTGGAATTATTGTCCGCGCCGGCCGTTTTTGCTGTGTGCCAGGACTCAAGTGTTTTCCAGACGCGGTAGTTGCCTTTGTCTATCACACGCGCATTGTCAAAATCAATAGAATGGTTGTTATGTCACGCATGGTTTGCAACGTTCGAACCCTTTGTATAATTTTTTAAGTTGCGTAGGTGTTCCTTTTTTCGGGTACGGAAGCTTCTGCCAGTTTCAAAGCGAAGCTGGAAGCAAGTGACGACGTCTTGTTTGAAAATCATAAACTCTCGGCGTCAATAAACTCGGAAACGCACTGATTAAGATTAGTTTTCTGGTCTTTCTCTTGGTTACAAAAACCTCTCTCTCTCTCTCTGTCTTCAAGCAATTTCCATCACTCCATAGTCACAAGCTCGCATTCCGAGCTGCCAAATTATGGCGATTTTCGGACACCAAAATGAGCAAAGCCCACACTACAGCGATCGACCGTTGAAACTTCCGACTCTAAGAGTGTGCACAGCGAACTTACTTCAGATGCGTTTGATGAATAATGTCAAACTTTTTGCTGCGGTCTTGTGATATAATCACCCTCAGCAAGTTATTCAATCAAACCAGCTGTACTTGGCAATGGAAGCAAAAAATGTTAGGAATTTGTCTGCTTTTTTTTCGGTTCTTGCAAGTTCGCCGATGTGCACATACCGGCAAACTCTTAGCAGCCTCCGTTTTCATTAAAGCAGTGATCGTGTTCAGTAAAGCACATTCTTGAACAGTTAAGAGGTTTTTTCGTCGGTTTTCTCATCGATGTTGGAAGGACTTTGTATAGAGGAATACTTGTTCGCATAAATTGAAACAAATCATGTCTTTTTTACAGAAACATCAGTGCGGTTCCAAAACCGACATTACTATTTTTTTCTGAATGAAAAATAGAATTTAAGATTTTAATTCTTTGGGTGAAAATAACTCGCATAATCCAATTTTTGATTTCTTGGAAGTAACATTTTGTTTGTTTGCTGCATAATCCGTGGGAATGAAAGGGAAATGTAATCTAATAAGATGATCTAAAACCAAAAAAAAACAAAGTGCGTCTTCTTTGGTGACTTTTGAAAACAAATTCAAGGTGTTTGAAATTGGCAGTGGGGTTTGAACTGCACCTTTTTATTTTAATACATATTAAATGCCATAAATTAAAGCTGAATATGTTGACACAACCAGGAGCCCATGACATAACGAAGAAATTTCTCAGCCGAACAAGTTTCGATCTACGGGTCTCCATCAGTCGTTGAAGTGTGTTAAAGTATGTTGAACATTACTTTAATCAGAAGAAAATTCTCGGTGAGAGTAAAGTAAAGATAACTTTATCCTCACTGAGAACTTTTTTCTGATAAGCTTTCTGAATCTGTTGGGTGGGATTAAATAAATTGGTGTTCTAAATAAACTTCTATTTAATTCTATTTGCTATCATTCAAATCATAAGTGTGTAAGGCATTCATTCAAATTGTATGCATAAGCTTGAAAATTAATAATCAAAGAAACCACCCACAACTTATCAGAGAACTTGCCTCTTTATAGCTTCTGAGTTCAGTGACGCCCTCTCTTGTTCCTTCATTGTGTGGCAACTCGTTTTCATCTTCGTCTGAGCTGCTAAGTGAATATGACACCTGGTCAGCGGTCTGTTGCGACAAAACACTAGTTCCCAGGGCCTTACGTGCCAATTGCTGTTGCGTTCGTTTACAACGCCGGATTTTCTCCTTTTGTACCCCGCTCTCCTTCAGGTTCAGTTGAGGTGGAACTGTGGTATTTAGCAGTTTGGCCAATCGCAAGAATTCATTATCAGTGAGGGAATACTTCTTTTCTCGACTGTCTTCAGACATTTCGGTTTGCGTTGTAGCAGAACTTCCTGCTGAGTACCTACTTTCCTCTCTTACGCTGTAATCACTGGAGTGATTGTCAGTGCAGACTGTTGGTTCGTGTTTTATCTGTTAAAAGTTCAGGGGAAAATAACTTTGTTAGGCCGGAAGCAAAGTATATAGTATAGTTAATAGGAACGTCTGCCAGACACAAGCCTGACGTATTATTACTACTTCTGTTACTGTACTCTTAAATGCAAAACTTGTAATAGTTTGTTCATTTTGTAAAAAATAGCTGAAGATGTGTGCAGTCACACGAAATATATTCGTTATCCGTTATCTTTGACGTCCTTTCGTTCTATATGTTACAAGTACTGTTGTTGTTACTGTTACTGTTACTGCTTCTGCAGTTAGTGCTACTGTTACTGCTACTGTTGCTGCTACTGCTACTGTTACTGCTACTGTTACTGTTACTGTTACTGTTATTTCCTTCTTTAGAAACTCGATCAAGGTGGTTTAGTCTGTTTTATTATCGGTGAGAGCGGGTAACAGCCAGTCACTAATGCTCTCAGGAGTAATTATCTTAAAGGACGGGATAGCACTTTTCTCAATATCCGTACTGTTCCCAGTAGTGCTGTCTTTTGTATCACTTCCAACCTAACTTCAGACCAATTTGTTTCAAATGATTCTCAAATTTCTCCGACACAGCTCCAAATGCACCAAAAACCACATTTCGACTACTCTAACTAATAATAATCATAATCGTAATCATTATCGTTATCATTATCATTGTTGTTGTTAAGTTAAGCTAATCAATCATTAGTTTAGTTACAATATCTAAACGTTACTGTACTTCGTATTTACTCAGAAAAAGTACTAACCTTTTCATTTGTAGTGTTCAGTCCTCGCTGAGATCTTTCATTCTTCGACTTCAAGTCATTATCAGAGTCATTATTCCGTTCTCTCTGCGTTCCAGCATTCCCGCCACTTACTTGTAGCAGCTCATCATCAATACTGCAATCAGAAGTGCAGCTTGTATCATGTGACAATACCAGCAGTGATGATTGATTACTAATCATCGTTACTCGTGACAACGCAATACCGCTGTCCTTCTCCATTTTAGGCTCTTGTTTGCTGCTGACAGAGTCTTTTGATACAATAAAATCACACTTAGCTGATCTAAAGGGTAACTTGACACTTGAGGTTTTAGTCTTGACTGATTCTGTTCCACTGTCTGAGCTGCAATCTGTTTCACAAGTAAGCAACAATATCGATGACTGGTGATAACAAGCAATTGGACCGCACATCTCAGCTGCACTTGATACGTCTGGTTGGTGTGATTTTTCCTCTGGTTCGAAGTCTTTCTTCTTTTCTGTAACGTTTGAGTTACTATCTTCATTAAACGCAAGTGGCTTCATTAAGGACTGCAGGCACGTTGTCTCGTTATCATCTTCTTTAGTTACGTCTGTGTGGTGTGATATCATTTTCGTTTCAGGTACCTTGTCGCTGAAATCCTTCTCTTTCTCGGTCTCCTCTCCACTGTCTGTTTCAAAGGTGACAACCAGAACTGAGGAATCATTACAAGAGGTCGTCCCAACAAACAGTTCTTTTCCCTTTGGTGGCTTGTTTTCTGTGACCAGGAAGGACAATTCAGCTGCTTTGGTTGGGTGGTGTAATTTTTTCTCTGCTATTTTGAGCGATTTTTCATTTGAGCCATTTTGTTTTTCTGTCTCTGCTTTAATATTTGTGCTGCTGTCTTTGTCAAAAGTAAGTGGCACATTTGGCATCTGCTGGTTATTTGACTCTGAGCCGCAATCTTTAGTTACGTCTGTGAAGTGCAATTTTTCCTCCCTTTGAGCTGAGTTGATACTCGAGTCGTTCTTGTTCTCTTCTCCGCTCTCTGTTTCAAAGTTGGTAACCAGAAATGAAGATTCGTTATGAGAGGTTCTCTTGTTAAACATTTCATTTTCATTAGATGAGGTCGTGTCGTGAGGAGCAGTAGCGTTGACAATGAACTGCGCTTTGTTAGCCGGCTGTGGATCATTGCGGCTTGGTGACCTTTTCTGGTGACCTTCCTCATGGAAAATGCTTGATAGGAGGTTTTCATCTGTCTTCATTCCGTCACCATCTGGCAGAATATTGCCGACCGACCTTTCGGTCATACCTGTGCTGGTTGTGGAGTTAACTGACTTATTCTCTGCTTCATTAAACTTTGCAGTTTCTTCTCCAAAATCATCTTTTGCTGTTGTTTTCTCCGTGGAGTATTTTCTGTTGATCTTAAGACGAAACGGTTTGAACACGATTAGACAAGTTATTTAATAAGCTATTTCATTATTTAGTTTTGTAGTTGTATGTTTTTTCATACAGTGAGTTAAGGCCTTCAATACTTGTTATACATACGTAAAGTCAAGTTGTCTGCTGAAATTCAAATAAAGATAAAGAGCACTGTGATAGGGTTAGAGGTGCTTTTCTAAAGAAATTAGTTTGTGCGGCCAGCAAATTTTTAATTTCACTAGGTGAGGGGCCGGCAAAAAACATAAAAGTTTCCCAAAATCTTATGACCCAGCAATAGCAAGCAATAGCCAATATGGTTTTATGGCTTAACCAATATAATTTTGGTTTCGCATCCATCTTTAAGTTTAGAAGTTATATAAAAAGACATTTGGCATAGAAATATTGCCAAGCTATTCCATTCATGTATTCTATCCATTCTTCACTTGGCGTTCTTTCTGCAACGGTTTTAAGACATATTCAAACATAATATTATACTAAATTGTTACCAAAAATAGCAAGGGTAAAGAAAGAGGTATGAAAATAAATTCATTTTAAAAATAGTTTCATAGCATATCACTTTATTTTGGAAAGGTTTTCATAGCCCCACAAAATCTTCAATCGTAGTTTCATCATGATGGCATAACAATGTTCGTTCTGCTTTCGAATAGCTTGGTAATATTTATACGTACACGTTTTAACGATTCTGTCAACTCCTAGGTGTTACGTGTTTAAATAAATTATTATATTATATTATATATTATTATCATATATATATTATTATTCTGGCTCCCTTCCCGGTGAAATTTAGACAGCTCCAAGTTAACTTACAGACTTGAAAATCTTTTTGCTAAATCAGGACATCACTTGATAGTAGTTTTTAAATAGTTAAAAGCATTTGAAGCATCTGAACTGCTTAATTAAACAAAGTCTCGCTAGCGTTTCCCTGTCCGTAAATTAGTCTTTGTGGCTACATTAACATGATATTAGGATTTTCCCATCGTGCAACTAGGCAAATTTGGGAAGTGTCGTGGCTTCAGTAGAAAGGGAGTGTTTGCAGTTTGGATTTGACAGTTATTTCAAAACAAATTACATAGAAATCAGAAGATTTTTTTCATAACATTTTGCTAGTTGATGAAAGATTAAAGCGTGAAATACGTGGTGGGAGAGCTCCTTATTTCAGGTAATTTTTACATTTTGTTCTTTTTCGATTTTGGGTTTTGCTCATTTCATATTTTTCCCCTTTTTTCAACTGTCCTAAGTAATTCTGCGCTAATATTTCTCACAAAAATTGCAAAATGTGACTCCAGAGTTTTTTCAGCTCACCCAACTAGTTCTGACCTGGTTCGAATCCTGGCTATGGCCTCACGGCAACATTCCCTTCACCATATGCTTTAAAAATAACAAGTGATTTCGGCTACAAAATTTGAGCCAGGCTAACCGTTTATGCCGACTAAACCTAAAACTAATTGATATTGCTATATTTCTTTTGTGTGGCATGCAAAATGCACAAAAAAAGCGTTTTGCATTATGTGTCAAAAACCTGCTTTTTTTAAAAAAATTTTTTTTTGAGCTAGTAGTTAAATTTTTTTCATGATCATAGGTTTATTGCAGAGTTCATCATAGATGAAACTCAAAAAATATTTGCTAGTTGCCTTGGACTATTGTTTTTACTCCATTAGTGCTAGAAAGGGGGCATTTTTAGGCCCTTTTATGGAAGATGGCTCTGTTACCATGGTAACAATAGAGCAAAACAACAATGTCGGTAATGTTTTGTAGTGGGCAGTTGAAATACGATAGTTGTTTGTGAAAAATTTAAGTTTTGGTGAAAATTGGGTTCTTTTATATCATACCACCTTAACAGCATTCATGAAAGAATGTGAAAAAACTCTGCAGGAATTACACACACATAATAATAATAGTATCAGTATCAATAATAATAATAATAATAATAATAATAATAATAATAATAATAATAATAATAATAATAATAATAATAATAATA